>OZ035884.1:15920018-16020018 GCA_964034835.1 Muscina levida
GCAACGACTCTACTGGGTTATGAAAAACCACGCTCAGACAAGCGCTGGTGCAATGAGGAATGTCACCGAGATAGCCAATGCCTACTTTAACCAACTCTCTCAATACCTTCAATCAAGCGTCCACCTAATTCAGATGCTCCCGTTACACAGTGGCAGCCTATTTCGAATTAGAAAACCGCTGTCGCGAAGACCTTACTGGGTTATGAAAAATCACGCTTAGACAAGCCCTGGTATGACAAGGAATGTCGCGCATAGGCTGAGGAAAATAATTTTGCATACAAGGCAAAACTGCAGCCAATGGCTATGATATAATAAAGGTGAAAGAGCTGTTATCTAAACTTAGTGTGACGAACCGAGAGCAAAAGACCGGAGCGCTTGAAATTCTTTTCTACTTGCGGTTACTGATAGATGAATTTATACTGCTGTTGCCAAATACAAAAAGAGAAAGAAGAATGGAATCTCAAAAGCACCATGATGTGATAGTCTTTGAACGACGTTACCATGGCCGTTCAGCGAAAATATAATAGGAGACTACTTTGAAAAAAACCAAACAAACATAAAAAAATATTTACTTTTCAACAAAGGAGTGGACAGAGAACTATAACGCTTTGAATGGAGCACTAAACAAAATAAATAAGATGAATAAAAGAGGAAGTATTCTAGACTGCTGTAGTGATGCTATAAACCTGCCGCTAACAAGATTAACGTAAGTAAAGTAGCACAGGAGGATATTCTCCTGTTTAAGGAAAGTCTAGCAGCGGTAAACACACTAAATTCCCACGACAACAAATCGAGAGCTGTCAGGGCCGAGTCAGCGTCCTGGATGCAGGGGATTTGAGAGTAACTGCAGCGCGTATTAAGAGGGGCCGACAAGTCTCAGCCCTTCAGGAATACGACATGGAACACATACAAGCAATTTCGGAAATCTAATGTTTAAACCAAAGAAGGAAGAACAAATCTGTAAGAAAGTCAGGAAGACATGGCCTAAATAAATTCCAAAACGTACATCAAACCTATTAAATCTCCAAAAAGACCATATCAAGAAAATCATAACCTTCCTAACGGGTAGACAAGCAAACAAAATGGGATTCGCAACAAAAAGCTAGTATATATACTGCAGGAATAGCAGCAGATAACCATCTTCCGACATATTATATAGAAAACCCCATCTGAGGTGGCATAGAAAAACTAACGTCCTTAGACAATGGCAAAATCAACAATATTTGTAAGACCAACAACTTAACAGATAGACAGTTCCAAGGTTGGGTTATTAGGCTGTGGACACGTGTAATCTGGTAAAACTAAAAGCAATACACACCGAGATCTCCAATTGTGATTATCCGTGAGAAAAGGCAAGCTGAAAAGTAAAAAAGGAGAGACGGGAGGGATAGAGAAAGATGAGAAAATGGTGGGAACTCCAGTTAGCCATGGAAGGCGCCGCATGAAACATATTAAATCGCCTACTCGGTCTGAGGAGAGACACTCTAGGTCTTCTGCATAACTTCCTCCATGTATCTTAGTCTCCTACGGGCTAGTGCGGGGCAGCTACAAGGTATATATACTATCGTCCCAGATTCCTCCTCGTCCTCACACACATGGCAGTAGTAATCTATCCAATTTGCCTCTCTGGTGTCTGATATTAAAATTGCCTGTTAGCATTCCACAGGCCAGCTTCAGGTCACTCATGCACATGCCAACCAAGTACACCGATCAGTTGGAATCTATTAGGCCCCGGTGAAGAAAAAGTAAGGCAACAAGGCACCTTATACGCGGAAAGCATCGGTTGAAGGAAACTATAAGACCCAATGGGTAACACATTGATGCCATAAGAACCTTAACGTAAAGGATGTCGACAAACCAAGCAAGATTTTGATGATCTGCAATAAAAACATTTATTATTTTTAATATTCAAGAAAATTTTGAGGAATACAATAATTTTCCCCCATACAATGACAACGAAAATGTTCCATAGTGTAATAGATTAGGTGTAACCATAATCTATCAGGTAAAATAGAGTGCTATGGTGTTATCTACATTATCTTCAAAATCTACATCAGTTCCATCTTTTCTCCGCTGAAATATTTTACAAATGGCGTTTGTAATTACTTTTAGTACCACTTTATCTACAATAATTTAATTTAAAAGTGACACCCTAATAATGGGCGATAAAACTGTGATTACTAGCGCCCTTGAATACGAAATAAATTAAAACATGGCATACGTCTATTTAATGCAAACATATTACATTAATTTGTATAACTCACAGTGCTCTAATTTTATAATAAATTTTCTCAAGAAAAAACCACCTTTTATTCATTGATAATTAAAAAATCTGTTCTATACCTAAATCATTTTTTTTCATTTTATTACACTCGATGATCATTTCATGTAACAGCATATGCTAAGCAGCGCACCCATGATGACGTTAAGGACCACAACGTCGTCGTGGCAAGCATGTAAATGATGGCACTCCAAAGGACTATGGCCATAATTTTGTTGCTCTTGCTGTTACTTGTTGGAATGAATCTTTCTAAATGTCCTTATTTTTTCTTATTTTCTACTTCACTGCATAGAACAATAAATAATAATATACAATTTTAATATTATATCAGGTGTTTGAGGTAATTAGATAATATTTCTACTTGTATTGCTATTTTCTTAGAGTCGTGAAGCATTAGATGGGGGCGAGTGAATGTAAGAGAATCCCAATTTATGTATTTTTTTGTGAAATTAGACAAGATTTGTTATTTTACTGCTGCTATTGTTGGTGCTGCTGTTGTTGCTGCTGCTACCGTTGTTGTTACTGTACAATATTTCATAATACATAATTTAATGTTTATTGTTGTCGGTGTGTTGGTGCGTATAAGGATATATTATTTGCAAGGGCAATGTTAGCTACTGAGTGAAAAAAAGAGAACGAGTTAGAGGGAGGGTGGAGGGAGAGAGGTAGAGAGACGTCTGAATGATGTACTTGTGTTCGTTGATAATGACTGACATTGGAATATACAGTATACCATCTAAGTGGCATTACGTTGCATGAAGTAGATACAACATAGGCACAGTGGTAAATGGGAAAAACAATTTGAAAACTGAATACAAAAATGTATCTTAAGACAGTGCTACTGCACTTTTATATTTTATCCTTATATTGATGTTTGTTTGCTTAGGTATTCAGCTATATCTCAATAACCATTAAAGATTCCTCATTTCATTCTTAATCAGAATTGTAGCTGAGGCTTAAATAAATAATTTCTGCAAATAAAACTATGTAAAAACTTATGTATGACTAATTTTATCGAATCAAATCTTCAAAAGTTGTCATTTGTCACCTTTTTTCATAAATTTTTCCAATAACTCTAAATTGTTGGCCATTAAAGGCGGTTACATCTGTGATAAGCAGTTAACTGGTTATTACTTATGATATTGAATAGCGAGTTTGCATATTGCAATCTCTACATATGTCTTAACTACGTATGAATAATATTAATTTTATCTGGATGTTATATTAATAATACGCACATCGTTCCAATATTGTGGCTTATGGTTTAATAACACAGTGCTACAGCCAATTTTGGGGTGAGAAATTTGAAGTCAGAGTGAAGGTATTATTAACTATGTCTGTGGTTAGCTATAGTTGTACCGACTTAAGTTACAAAAACTCGGGCGAATATTATCTAATACAAAAATAAAACTTCTAAACTTTTAACTCTCAGACGCTCTCATTCGAGCCACTGTGCTACCTAAATATACAATCTGAACACAAAAAATCTGACAAATTGTATGAACGTGTGTCCTTTTCGGCACCGACACAAAAGGATGCCATTGTATTGTCTACAATAACAATACAACAGCACTTTTTCCCTAAAGTATATACGTGTGTGTGTGTGTGTGAGTTTGAGTTTGTTAGTAAACGTGTCCTAGAAGCTATTTTGCATACGGCTCATAGGTGTGAGTGAGTGTAACAACATATAAAGTGTCTGTTTAACCCTTAACACAGCACTTGGATGTATCTTCTCATCTTCTGTGATCCGATGCGACCCGACTCTTGTCAGAGTATTAGCCTTTTTGTTGTTGTTGTTGTTGTTCCTGCAACCAGTATGTAGGATCTCATATATTCGATATACATAAGTAAACTACATAACAAGCTTGGGGATATGTTGGAACAACACGGCGGCGCATGCATCAAATCGATTTGGATAGCATTATACAATTATTTGCAAAGCTCTAAAGTGGGCTGAGATGAGTGGAGCGTGCGATGAGAGCAAATGTTATTTCACATGAGTGCGTTGTTGTTGTCTATTGTCTGGGCCATTTTGTTAGCTTAACAATAGGTGATTTAAGATTTAAAGCCGTTAAACAGGGTTTAAAATATTTCAATGTTAAACATAACTTCAATGTTTTGCTCAAGAGCAAGGGATACTTAAGACAGCACAGGATAAGAGAGCACAGAATACTCAAAGAAATTATTTTAGATTTTCCCTTCATTTAATAGCAAATAATTAAAAAATTAAAAATTAAAAATTAAAAATTAAAAATTAAAAATTAAAAATTAAAAATTAAAAATTAAAAATTAAAAATTAAAAATTAAAAATTAAAAATTAAAAATTAAAAATTAAAAATTAAAAATTAAAAATTAAAAATTTAAAATTAAAAATTAAAAATTAAAAATTAAAAATTAAAAATTAAAAATTAAAAATTAAAAATTAAAAATTAAAAATTAAAAATTAAAAATTAAAAATTAAAAATTAAAAATTAAAAATTAAAAATTAAAAATTAAAAATTAAAAATTAAAAATTAAAAATTAAAAATTAAAAATTAAAAATTAAAAATTAAAATTAAAATTGAAAAAATAAAAATTAAAATTGAAAAATTATAAATTCAAAATTAAAAAAACTCAATCAGAAACTAAAACTTCAACCGGTTTTCTTATTATTTTCTTTACAATATCCCTACTGTTACATAAATTATAGCTGCATCAATAAAAGCAAATTCAATTGATTCCTTAAGATTATAACATTTCTATACATATTCAAATTTTCGTTAACCCTCAAACAAATTGACCTTAATTCAACCCATACTAAATCGATGTGGTCATAAGGTGTTGCAACAAGAGTACTCTCTCACACTGTCCATAACCTAAGCTATTGAACATTTTTCCCCCATGTACCAAAACAAATATTATTCGGCTACAAAAAGTTAGTTGTTCCCCTCCCACGCCCTCTGCCTAAATATAACATGAAAATTGAATATAACAGAGAAAAAAAAAACTTTAGTACATGTAAGTTTTTGTTTTGTATTTTTGAAGCTTTTGTGGTAACTTCTACAAATGGTACCCCTATGTGTAATGCCGAAATGTTCCATTTCCCTGCCAATTGCTGTATTGAGAGAATGCCACAAAAGTTATACTGCACATCTGTTGAAAAACTATGAAAAAAAACAGTTAGCTAGATTCCTCTTTGGTTTGATGCTACATGCGGCAAATGACGGCCAGAACGTAAGTCGAAGCGTTTGGGGGAAAACTCATGATAATAAAAACAAATGAACAATTTCAAACCCCTTTTTTAGCATAGGGATACAGAATTTATGTGGAAACAAATTAAAAATTTGACTACACATACAAAAGTTTTTGCCATAGTATGAAGTAATTAAGTATAAAGTTTTTATGAGTATAAATACGAATCAGAAATAAATGTATATATATATGTATCTTAATTTTGTTTTTATTTGCTTAAGTTTAAGTTCTTGAAAAAGCAAGAGGAAATACGTTGGGAGGGTTACATAATATGTGGCGAATACTAATACACTACTGACTGTTATTAGACACCATAACTGATGCATACTGATACAAAAACGGATGCACAAGAGTGTTAATAAAAATATATATGTTTGTAGTCTGCCTTTTTGGCGTTTTATAATTAGTCGAAGTTTCTAAAGAACTTTTAAAAATTTTAGATATCTTACATCGAAAGAATTCAGCCGCACTACTAATTCCATTTGTATCAGACTACATTTACGCTAGTACATAATAATAATTGAAAGGATATGTAAAGAAAATTATGCAATTGTAAAAATTACATAAGTAGCGACATTATTTTGTTTGACCGCACAAATTAGAGCAAAGTAATTAAATCCTCAATATTGGTACTAGGTACGTATGAATAATATGAAATCCGAATGTACGTAGGATTAATATTACTCATACGTTGATATACACATTGTCATATTTGATTGGCAAAACTACAGGATAGACCAAAAGTTAATTTACAATAGCTATACGTCGATCAGCATCGGCAGGATGGGGTCGTGTGGTTATGAAACGGTCGAGCTGCCAATCAATACAATATTTCGACTGTAGCAAAACAAATTTTTTGCGTTCATTTCAACACACGGTCAAGGAAATAAAACTTCACCATTTAAATTAATTACAATATGAATGCAGAAGTTCGAAGATCAGATCCAGCTGAACTAGAACTCCAAGGAGTCCCAATAACATAGCTCGTCTAAGAGCGTGTGTTTGTGAAGACCTTGGGACTCTATTTGAAAAAGAGTCGTAAAGGTGCCCAGAACATCAAGCATTAAACCCCCTGTATACAACCGCGGATACAGTAAGGGCAGAATTGTCTGGTAGTGACATTATTGCCCCATAATTTTATGAAGATCAAATAGGTCATGATGTTACATTAAATATAGAGTGGTATATTGTCATGGTACGGAGTTTTTTCTATCGTTACAGGATTTCTTGAATTTTTAACAAGTAGGAGTTAAAGAATTGTATTCTTGAAATAATTTAGAATAGTATTTTAATAAAATAATATTAATATTAAGTTGGGGGACTCAGCCAGAAGGTCACAATGTGACTGTATACTGAGGTTGTCCGGCTCATTATTACCTACAGATATGTCTGGTTAGATGGAGGGCGTATATAAGTGTAAATTGATAAAAGTGCTTTGCAATGTTCAAAGGATGCCTGCAGTTAGGATAACTGAGGATAGAAGCAGAATACTGCGGTTTTTGATGTGTTTTTGGGCCTTCCACCCCTGTTCGTCAAGGCTATTGCAGCCTGAGTGGCTATCAGACTGAGAGAAGTAAAACGTTAAAGTAAACGTTGAAATTTCGGAAAGATTGGATTGGAATGGCGGTGACTCCATTTCTTTCCTTACTGACGCTTCAAAAATGGAACAGGGAGCTGTTATTTACACCGAAGACCTACAACTGAGCCTCTTTTGAATACCTAGTTCTTTATTCTGAGGTACTGGCATTCAGAAAGCTGTGGAAGATAATATGGAATGTATACTAGCAGATGGATAACGATTTGAGTTGGTGAGGAACTATAAGTAGAAATTGGATGGACTAAAGCCTCTGGATGTCAGTCTCTGTTAGATCCCAGAATATTGCGGGATCCCTGGTAATGAATCAGCTGACCTAGGAGGCTATGCCTGATTATGACTCTCTGGAAAATGTTAATCCGCAATGAATAATAATAGAGTATCAAACGAAGTCGATGTGCAAATCGTTTACAACTATTTATATTTAATTTTCGTTTTATAAAAAATGGAAGAAAGTTATTAATAACATTCTTCTTTAACATTTTGATGCAGAATTTTTTTTTTTTTGGATTACTCCCAACTTTGTTTTCTGTAACTTGTCGTCCCTGAATAAATTTATACACAAGCCTCTGCTATGCTAAAGCCTGTTATTAAGCTTGTTTGCACGAAATTTTTAAGCAACATACATATTGTTCTCTACTTACTGTATAAATTGACATTCTGTTGTCAATTTTTAAATTATTTTTTTTCAAATTTTTCTTTGGTCAATAATAAAATGTGACGGCATTTCCGTAGAAATAATTGGAGTGTTCTCAGTTGGCTATTATTTGACGTATGAGTAATGTCAAAAACATGCGGAGTTTACATTAATCATACGTAAAGTATCAAACAAACTTCATTTATCACTTCTAATCACGTATGAGAAACGTCAAATGCATGCGGAGTTCATATCAATCATACGTACACCATTAAACTTAGTTTATTTATCACTTTTGGTATAATCCAATGTGTGATAGATAGTTGGCCTTCATATATTAAATTGCAATATAAAATAAGACTGCTTAAATTCAACAAAATTTTTAAATTTTTAAGCACAAATAGACGGTGTCATTAAGATTAATGCAAAAGACTGCTGTCTTAATTATTAGTAAGAGTTTTGTACTTAAATAGTTAGGTTTTTCCCAATGAAGTTATGGAATAGTTATCAAATGCATTGAAAGGATCAAATGTCCTTAAATGTCAAACAAACCTATTGGCTTTGAAAACGATTAATAAAACATTTTTAAATAAATTTAAAATATTTTATAGTTAAGTAAGTGAAAGTTCATCTGAAATAATGAAAACTCTTTAAAGATAGTAAAATATGTCAATATCCTTGAAACAGAGAAAGAACGCTCTGCCATGCAAATGACTTCCTTGAATAATTTTTCGTTTTTGTAAAAGTTTGGGAAAATGGCGCACATTTTTTTACTATGTTAATGTCAATGATAATATTAAATTATGGAAAAATTGTCAAAGAGGAAAGGAAAAAAATAAGAAAAAGGGGAAAAAAAGAATTCTTGAAATCCCAAAATACTCTCCGTTTTACAAACGACCAATTTTAAATTTATGTTGTAAAAGTCTAGGTCTATAATTCACACTTTTGTACTTATGTAAATAACCTTAAAGGATTTTAAAAGATCCAAGGTCCTTAAAATGGCAAAACAGTGTGCAATGCCAAAAAATGTACAACTACTCAAAATGTTTGGTAAAGGTTTATATTTTCATAATTAATTTATGTTACCCCATTAATAAACAGAATTATTGTGTACTATGCAAGTGATTTTAAAATGCCTAGAGTCTTTGAAATAGAAAAACCCATCATCAACTTAAAGTTCATTTAGAACTTTTTGTGTAAAATTTTGTTGAAAACTCACCATTTTACATATAAGTACAATAATTGCCAGCAATGATTCCCCTTAAACATTATTTTAGCTTAAAGAAAGTCTTATTATAACTTTGGTCTCACAAATTGCTTTATTTGCAACTTTCTCTTCTCAGCGACACATCACTACTAAAGTATTATCATTACAAATAATTCGCCGCCCAAAACAATCCGCAAACAACCGCTAAACGTTGTATTTTTTCCGTCAGCAATCTCCCACTAAAATTTCTAGTTATCGTTTACAATATTATTATTTTCCTGCCAACTTTACACATTTTCTTGGGAAAACTCGTTTTTGTTTACATTTTCTTAAAAAAAAACCCCACAACACATACACACACACAAAAGCGCTCCTCCCTAAATAAAACATTTAATTTGACACATCACTAACCACTTTATAAAGAAAAATAAAAAGTATTTCAGTGGCATTCAGTTTATTTAATTTTATAACGATCATTGGCACACCCAACAAAAAGTTCGATTACTTCTCTCAGGCTACGGAGGCGTGTGATGGGTGGCACGAATAAAAACTCCATAGCCAACAAAGAAGATGGTGGAAAAATAACAACTTAACGTCCAAATTGAAGCAAACAAACAATTTTCATCGAAACGTGTTTTGCTCCTCAAACTTGCTTACTTTTCCCTTTTCTCACTGAGATGGAATTCCATCGAAAACAATAATAAAAAAAACTGTTCAGCTTGCAAAATGTAGCAGCTCAAGCGATGAGAAAATGAAGTTAACACTCACAACAACAACAAAAACAGAAATAAACACAAAAACAACTACCAAAACTGCTTAAGGGGGGGGACAAGAGGAAATGCAAGAAAATTGTATGCCATCATTGGGCCCCCATCCACAGTTGCACGTTTCGTGCACAAAATCTAGTGATGGGCTCACTCACACACAACCTCCGGCGCTCTGGCAGCTAGTGAGCCAAAAGCCATTTGACAAAGTATTTATGACAGGACAGTTTTTATGGCAAATTAAACAGTTTTATAAACTTCATCCCCAATTTTATGTTTTACAGCTGCCTCAATGGTCCTTGGCTGCTCGTTTCCACGTTCCATTTCCGTTGATGCAGCAGAAAATGAAGCAATTTCATGTGGCACATAAACTCAACTGTAACTACGGATACTAAAGGACGCGAGAGGAAGAAAAACTAAATAATGTGGGAAATTTTAGTATTTATGCTGTTAATAATTCCAAAGGGATTTTCATTTATTAATAAGAAATGACACCAACGAACGCAGAAAATAAACATCTAAAGAAGAAGAGGGCGACTGCCAAGCAGATAGTTAAATAGATAGCCAACGAATCCTGGCTGAAGCATTAATATTACCCAAAAAATACAAATGGAGGTGGAGTTGAAGAATACCAAATAAATAATGATAATATTACCCCTTAATATGACGATAGAGTATTTCCCGCTAGAGTTCGATAATATACCCACACTGTCGTTTAATTGTTAACACTTGACATTTTGCAAATTTGATAGATTGCCTGCAATTTTTGGGTTAAGCTCAAGAGATTACCCATCAATATAGCTTCAAATAAATGTAATTTTATTAGGCATAACATAAATATTGAATAAGCTGACACATCATGGCGAATGATTGATATTTAATACGAAATTTCTCAATATAACTCATTCGCCTTGGTATTGAATTGAAGAGAAGAGAATTCAAATAAATCATACGCCGGGGAGTGTCTCTAAGTAATTAAATGTAAAATTACAATAACGTTAACAGGGATTCAGCAAAACACTTCAATTTAGCTATGAATATCTAAAAGGAAAACAATACAAAAAGTAACATCCAAATTTAAAAATATAAAAATATAAAAATATAAAAATATAAAAATATAAAAATATAAAAATATAAAAATATAAAAATATAAAAATATAAAAATATAAAAATATAAAAATATAAAAATATAAAAATATAAAAATACTAGCTTTCCCGGCTTGCGTTGCTTCGCCCCTACATCAAATGAATCTTCTTATGAATTTAAGCAAAATAGGTAATACGCAAACGCTTCATAACACGAACGAACACCCCATTTATGTGATTGTAGCTCTATCCCATTGGTCTAAGTGATTGTACCTCTTAAGTCCCTTTTTATTCCTAAAAGTACGAATTTCAAAATATATTCGTATCGCATAACTAAAATGCACTGGTACCCTCTCTAAATCTATAGGAATCATGCCCATATACGATTAGCTTAGCCGTTTGGTCTGGGCGATAGTACCAGTTTTATCCATTTTTCGATATTTTTACAACTAAAGAACGCATTTCCAAAAATTCAATTTTTGACACTACACCTTTAGCCGTTAAGTACCAGTTTTAAACCTTTTCGGTCTTTTTGTAACCCTAAAATGTAAGAATTTCAAAAATACTCCTTGCGTATAGTTATTGATCTGGGCGATACAAATATTTGTATCCCCTTTTCAAATTTATTTTTACCCAGAAATATCGGATTTCAAAAAAACCTTCAATCCAATCTGATTGTGAGAATTCCCATATCAATTATTGCTTTTGCCGATTGGTCTGGGCGATGGCACATGTTTTATCCCTTATTGCTCATTTTTACCCCTAAAACTACGAATTTCCAAAAATCCATTCTCAGCTGACTTTTACTCGAAAGCGGTACAACCCCTGCAAATTTCATCATCCTATCTACACCCAGTACGAAATTTTAAATATATATTTTATGAAATTTTTTTTATCCCAGCGAGGCGTAATCCCCCATTTACCATTTACATATGTAGATTCAAACGATTGAAATTTTGGTTTGTGTGGGCGGTGCCACGCCCCTTTGTCTAATTATGTTTTCATGTCGCCTATGACTGAGGCCCTTCGGATAGTACTACACACTGAAAATTTTATTGCAATCTGTCCATTTAATTCGTCAAGATTACGATTTAATCAAAAGGGGCGTGGCACCGCCTATTTTCCAGAGAGACGTAATCTCCCATGTATCATTTACATATGTAGGAAATCTTGTCTTCATACCTTACATGGATCGTAAAATATAAACGATTAAAACTTAGGTTTGTGTGGGCGGTGCCACGCCCCTTTGTCTAATTATGTTTTTATGTAGCCTATGACTGAGGCCCTACGGATAGTATTACACAGTGAAAATTGTATTGCAATCTGTCCATTTATGTCGCCGAGAAAACGATTTAATAAAAAGGGGCGTGGCACCGCCTATTTTCCAGCGAGACTTAATCCTCTTTATATCAGTTACATATGTAGCAAATCTCATCTTCATACTTCTAACGGCTCTTGAGATAAGGCCGATTAAAATTTCGGTTTATGTGGGCGGTGCCACGCCCCTCTGCCTAATTACGTTATCATGTAACCTATGATAGAGGCCCTACGGACAGTATCACACATAGAAAATTTAATTGTAATCGGTCCTTTTATATAGCTTATACTACTATTTTTAAAAAAGGGGTGTGGCACCGCCCATTTTCCACAAACAAAGTATTTTTTTCTTATACGACCAATAAAGGTACCAAATCTCAACTTTGTACCTATAATGGTTTGAAAGATACAGCTATTTCAAAATTCTAGTTGTATGGGGCGGTACCACGCCTATTTTACACCCTTCCAGTCCGAATTTCCAAAAACCCCGTCTTAGTGCGCGCCTACGTCATAAATGGGACCTACATTCCAAAATTTACGGTTCTAGCTTTAGCCGTTTGGGCTGGGGAGTGATCAGTCAGTCACCCAAGCCTTTTATATATATAGATAAAAATATAAAAATATAAAAATATAAAAATATAAAAATATATAAATATAAAAATATAAAAATATAAAAATATAAAAATATAAAAATATAAAAATATAAAAATATAAAAATATAAAAATATAAAAATATAAAAATATAAAAATATAAAAATATAAAAATATAAAAATATAAAAATATAAAAATATAAAAATATAAAAATATAAAAATATAAAAATATAAAAATATAAAAATATAAAAATATAAAAATATAAAAATATAAAAATATAAAAATATAAAAATATAAAAATATAGAAATATAAAATATGTTAATCAATAAAAACGTATATATATAAATTCGTAGATATATTGAAATATTATTGGTATATGATATCACATAATTTATCAAAGCTCTCACTTTCATTTTAAGCCAGCTATTGAAATTTTGATAAAAATATCGTATGGACGGGGCCACACCCATCGGCTTGATTCTGATTTTTCTTTAAAATACTAACATCAATGTTAATGGTTCAATTTTTATAATAAAGTATCACGCCTACTTACCTAAACCTTCCCTATTTTAGGGTGATCACGCAAGTCGTGCCCGTTAATTGTACCTCATAAATTTGTTGTTTTTGTTAATGGGGTCGTGTGGGCGGAACGACACTCGAAGTCGCCAAATTTTTCTTAGAATACGTATACTTACGTTATAAAAATTCACACTACAGTTGATGAAGAATAATTTCATAGTCCACCAGATATTGACCTTTCAAAAATAGGTCTTGTGGTGGGTTGTGCCAAGCCTACTTATTATATCAATTCATGTACCCTATATTATTTATAGACTTTTCCTTCACATTTTGGGTATACTTAAATTCTTAATCCCTTTCACGAGCTCCTTGTATTATAACCCACACATGTATCTTTGGTACACTTACAAAAGTAATAAATATCACTCATTCGTATTGTTATTTTAGGGTGAAATTAATCAAAACGTATACTTAACATCAAAATGATGTTAATGCCCAACAAGGGAGTAATAAATATTACTAACACGTTGTTCACATGATGAGCTTGTGCCTAAAAAATATATTACATTTTCAAAGTTAAGAGAGACACTAGGATATCACTAGTAAATTAATCTTCAACAGCTGCTGTTATATATTAGAAGAACCTGCACATGTATAGGGTATTATAAAGTTAAAAGTTTTTAAAAGTTTTAATAACAAAAATTATGTTCACAACAAAAAATACATTGAAAATATCAAACGGAAATTAAAAGGTACTACAACAACCACAATGATACAGGCAGAAGAAAAATGTTTACTCTTTATAAAATTACCATCATTGCATAGTTTTCTTTAATTAAAATTGTTTTTCTCAGAAATAATAAAATCATACTTACATTTTATATGAAATTTCTGCAATTGAACAGCTTCATTTATTATTTCTTCTTTTTCACTTTCTTTACAGTTGTTCCATAATGCTTACAATGAAACACTGGCTCGACAACAATAACATGAATTTAATTACCAACAACGTAATTTTTCGTAAAGAGGTAAGTAACTGCAAAGAGAAAAACTTCCAAATGTGAACAACAAATGTAATCAAGAAAATCAGATAGGATAACGAAGAGAACAATAGAATCAAAGGATGTAGCCTCACAATTATGTACATGTGTACGCATTTGTCTGCAACGTATTAAACCTACCAACATCTGATGTAACAATATACGTGTGCGATCAAAAACATTAAAAAGAAAAAAGAGACTTGTCAAGAAGACTGAATATAGGAATTATATAGAAGGATGGCAGAGGTTTTGCCAACCACATATTAGTGCTGATAACAAGATTACAGCCCATACAGTTCATTTTTGTGGGAGGAAATCTGTGTGGAATTTAATCCTGTAATTGACTCATGTAGGATTCGCAATGAAATACAATTGGATTGTGCATGCCTAAGATTATTACCATAGGAACTTATTGTTGCTCAATTTTTCAGACATTGTAATAAAATGATGGGTAATATTACACAGTGCAACATTTCTAAGGCCATCGTCTGGTGCCGCCTTCGTACCCAGATATTTTTGAAGTATATGCCGAGACTAATAAAATCCCCAAAGGATTTGGCCCCATTACATCGATGGGATACTTTTTTATGGATACTCCAATATTTTCACCCAATTCGATTTTTTTATAATTTTTACGGAGTCCATATTTCATTAATTTATGTGTTGCACTGTGTTATATTTATTATACAGATATATAATTGTACTCTATTGTAGTATGCCTCTGAAGGTGATTTTCAACACGGGGTCTTGTTAAGATATGATTTGTATTCTTAATGCAATTATTGGTCTTACCCAAAGGGTATTCCTAAAACGTGGCATGAGTTTCAACTAAAATTTACGAGTGCAACAAACACGAAAAACGAAAATATTTTATAAGAAACTTAATGAAATTTTTTTTAAATATTCTTGCAATTTTTTTGTGTAGAGTACAGAATCTCACTTCAGATAAGTTAACCACATTTATATTTTTATATTTTTATATTTTTATATTTTTATATTTTTATATTTTTATATTTTTATATTTTTATATTTTTATATTTTTATATTTTTATATTTTTATATTTTTATATTTTTTTATTTTTATATTTTTATATTTTTATATTTTTATATTTTTATATTTTTATATTTTTATATTTTTATATTTTTATATTTTTATATTTTTATATTTTTATATTTTTATATTTTTATATTTTTATATTTTTATATTTTTATATTTTTATATTTTTATATTTTTATATTTTTATATTTTTTTATTTTTACATTTTTAATACTTTTAATATGTTTATGTTTTTATTTTTTATATTTAATATTTTAAATATTTTTAATATTTTTGATATTTTTAATATTTTTGATATTTTTAATATTTTCAATTTTAAATTTTTTTTTTTTAATTTTTTTTGATATATTTAATATTTTTAATATTTTTGATATTTTTGATATTTTTAATATTTTTAATATTTTTAACATTTTTAATATTTTTATATTTTTATTTGTTATATTTAATATTGTTAGTATTTCTAATATAATGGTATTGTCATAGTTCGGTTTGAGATCAGTTCTTATTGCCAATAGGTTTTTAATCAAGAGTTTCTGAAATGTATTATATTGACAGCAGGTTAGGCGTATGACGTCATTTCGACATTAACCACAATGTCTCGCCAGCGCCCTTTGCTGTGCCTTCTCCTCTATCATCCCAAACCTTAAGGGAAGAAAGAATCTCAAAGTTAATGAGAACTTTTCCCTCCGGTGCGAAGAAAGCATCCTCGAAGCGCACATCATGCCAACATAATACACACACAAGCACTTGCCTATGCATGTGTCCAAGTGCCAACCTCGTCATTTCGACATTAATATTTTAAATATTATTAATATTTTTAATATTTTTTATATTTTTAATATTTTTAATATTTTAAATATTAATAATATTTTTAATATTTTTTATATTTTTAATATTTGTAATACTCGTTTGCTGTGACATCTCCACTCATTATCACAACCTTATGTGTTAAAAGCTTCAAGTAATCACCGGAAAATGGTATCAACGAAGACCACACGTCACACGTCATTTTTAATATTTGTAATATTTTTAATTTTCCTAATATTTTTCATATTTTTAATATTTTTAATATTGAGTTTAGCTTCATTGTTCGGTTTAAGATCTGTTCTATTATTGCTAATAGAATTTGTTTTACAAGAGTTGCGTGAAATGGATTATGTTGACAGCTGGCAGGGCAGATAGCTATTTCGATGGTTGCCAAAGCATCATCATCAGTACTCGTTTGCTGTGACTTCTCCACTCATTATCACAACCTTATGTGTTAAAAGCTTCAAGCAATCAATGTGAAGCTTACAGACACCGGTGCGAAAATGGTATCAACGAAGACCGCACGTCACACGTCATTTTTAATATTTTTAATATTTTTAATAATTGTAATATTTTTAATATTTTTAAAATTTTTAATATTTTTAATTTTTTTAATATTATTAATATTTTTAATTTTTTTAAAATTTTTAATATTTTTAGTTTTCTTATTATTTTTTTTATTTTTAAAATTTTTAATATTTTATTAATTTACGTTAAGTGTATCGAAATGATACAACAAATTCGGCTCAAGATCAGAAAAGTGTTCTTTATTTATTGTTTGATATTTTTGGTCAAATTCAGTGTGTCACGCACTAGGATGACGCGTTTCGAACTCCATGACGAGTTCATCTTCAGACCCCTTTGTGACGAACTGATGCACAATGGTACATCATCAGCTGTATATATATCTACAATTATGCCAAACATATGCATGTGAAGTTGATATCAGCCGAAAATGCCCAGCATAGTTATGAATTTGACCATTCACAATTTGACCATTTTTAATATTTTTAATATATTTAATATTTTTAACATTTTTAATATTTTTAATATTGAGTTTAGCTTCATTGTTCGGTTTAAGATCTGTTCTATTATTGCTAATAGAATTTGTTTTACAAGAGTTGCGTGAAATGGATTATGTTGACAGCTGTGCAATCAAGCTTCAAGCAATCAATGTGAAGCTCACACACACCGTTGCGAAAATTTATCAACGAAGACCACAAGTCTTAAGGTTGTAATAATGAGTGGAGAAGGCACAGCAAGAGGTACTGATGAAGATAGTTTGGCAACCATAGAAATCATAAACTCTTGTAAAACAAATTCTTTGGACAATGATAGAATAGATCTTAACCCGATCGATGAAAACACATCCATTATTTACACATATAGATCAACAATACAAAGCAAGAGCATTTTTATTATTTTTAATATTTTTAGAATATTCAGCCATTTCTTTGCCTTGTGAAAGGCGTGACTTTTACGCAAATCTTGACAGGTTTTACTCAAAATCGTGTTCTCTGTATACCTATAGGAAGCTAAATCTGTTTGTTGTAGCTGTATTTGCTTTATTTTTCTCCTAGTTTCTTACTGAGCTCTATTTAGATTTTTTCTAAGATGTCTCCATTTCAAAATATGTAGTACTTATTCAAATTGAATAAAGGCTTACTTTATAGGTGGTGGCGTATAATTTTTGTACCAAATTATACGTATGATTGATATTTAATTGTAATTTTTATGGTAACTCATACAGCAATTTTTCCGTTATTGGTTACTTTAAAAAAACTTTACACTACTACGATTAAAACATATTTTTTTTTAAATAATCCTTTCATGTTATATATCACTCTATGTACATCCCATGATTACTTACTCCAATTTGAACTAAAAGAAGATGTGTTGTCATTAAGACATCACAGCTCCTGTTACAATATCTGTTCCTTTAACTATTTAATATAGCAGACTGCTTTGTGTTTCTTTTTCTTTTTCGTTTCTAATACCACATATAGGTTACACTGTAACTAAGACTACAAACTCTAATTACATTTCAACACACCGCCAGCAATCAGAGAAGTAATATAATCACAACATCTTTTTGAACTTTTCTTCTAACCAGAATAGAACATACAACAATAACAACTACGTGGTAGCAAAAGAAATTGCAAGTTGATATGCTTCTAACAAAAAACTATGCGTATATTTAATAGATGCACTGCCCTAGTAGTTTTACTAGTGTATGAGACGGAAACCGAAGAAGCACTACTGAAATATGTAATACTCTGCTAAAGAAAAAACTTTACATTTTCCTTTTCCTTTTTGTTTTTTTTTTTTTTGCTAAGCTATAGTTTCTTTTGTTTTCGCTATAGTTTCCTACAAAATAGATGTCGGTGTTTTCTCTTTCCTATTCCTCTGATATCTTGACTGTTGTTGTGTTAATCCTTTTGATAAAAATCTTCTTCTTCCACTATGCTTTACAACATTTTCTTTGCTGTTGGTTACAAATCCGCTTCCTTCGTGTAGTTTTCTTTTTTTTTGCCTTTATGCACTTTAAATGACTTTTGTTCATTAATGCCAAAAATATTATCCAGGTTTCTTTGTGGCATTTTTTTCTTTTGTTTTCTTTGGCCTTTCTTCAAAAGTATTTGCTCATAAACTATGACTCATATTGTGCTGTGTGTGACTCACCGTCATTGTTGAACATTCCTTTATGTGTCCTGGTGATAGTTCGTTTTTTTTTTTTTGTTTTTTGGCTTTTTTCTAGGTTTCTACCTTTTTCCACCTGGTATTCTGTTTTGTTTCATTTGATTGCAGTATTTCATTTGTAATAGAGCTGTACGATAGGTGTTTTATAACATTTGATTAATGGGAATTCGATGCGCGCAGCAATCCAGGTATGGGGTTGATATCCTTAGTGTATTGAAGGTGTCACTTACATTGTTAATTGTTTACCACAAAGAATGGTGTCCTTTGTGACGAGCGTTTAAAAGCATTTGCAAAAAATAGTCATGTTATTATTGTTTAGTATTATTTGCTTATTAATCATTTCTGAGGCGTCCATAAATCACAGATGACTCTGTGATGAATTCAGTGACGTATGATTAATATAAATACGTTACGTCAAAAACAATAAAAACATTCTGATCTCTATAGCCACTAAACAAATTGATAAATAGGTTTTGATTGGTTTATTGAAGAGGCTTTGTCTGAACGTTTAATATTCTGGCAAAAAAATATATTGGGTCATAGGGAATGCAGCGACGTATGATTGATATAAATTTATAATACCAGCTCTTAGGAACACAGTGACGTATGATTTTTAAATATTTGTTGTATTATATTACATAAAAGTGAGTAACGCATGATATTTTGTATTAATAATACTAATACGGAGCTATGACGGCAGTGACGTATGATTTATAAATCGGTTTAATTGGTATATTAAACAGAAACTAACTAAATGGTTAAAACTTTGAGCTACCGGGAACGCAGTTACGTATGATTGCTATAAATTTATAATATCAACTCTCAGGAACTCGGTGACGTATGAATATTATATTTTGGAAATAAAGTATTTCTAAATATATAAGAAATAAAGTATAATATTTAGTACTAATTGACGTATGATTGTTGTCAATATGTAAATGGTTTAGTCATCAGACGTTGACTAAATGGTTTACACTTCGGCACAAGATATACTCAGTCACCGGAAACGCATTGGCGTATAATTAATATCAATTTATTATATAAAACTCTCGGGAATGCAGTGACGTATGATTGATATAAATGTATTATATAAACTCTCGGGAACACAATGACGTATGATTGATATATATTCACTATATCAACTATCATTTACATTTTCCTCAATACCTTTTATTTTCATTATAAACCTAACACCAAAGATTTACCTATCTAATCCCTCTGCAAACACACAATTTCCACGTCCACTTTACTCTAAACACCATAGTGCTACTACATAAACCCCAATGGCCATCCTTGCCAACTCATTAACTCTTTTCCTAAACACCGCTGCCGCTACCGCCACCAACCCAGGCACACTGGACAAGTCCCATCCGCAAAAAGCACTTCAATGTAATCACTGTTAAATGTCCTCACCCCCTCGTCCCCTAGAGAGCTTAGCTCTGATTTGTGTGCAAAAAAAACTCATGATAACTATCATAGCCGAAGGTGTAGTAACCTACACTGACTTACAACATTTAGTGCTAGGATCCTAAGGGCAAAGGAAAAGTCCATTGTCATCATTTTCATTATCATCATTTGGATTACTATTGTTTAAGTTCTAGTGTTTCCCCATTTAGCTGCAGTTTGTTTTTTTTTTTTTGTTCAAGCTTACAGCAGTTTTCTAAAGAGCGATTGCCTCCATCCCACCCCGAACCGTATCTTTTCTTTAAAGTTATTTTACTTTTGATTTTCAAACATTTCTTGGGCCATTCGCCTTAAACGGGTTTTATTTGAACATCGATTTTTTCATTCAAGATAAATCCAATTCCTTTTCATTAGATTGTAAGCGAAGCGTCAAAAAGGATATGATTGGATTGCTATTGTTTGAATTCGGGGAAGATTTTGTAAATGAAATCTAAAAGGATTGTGCGTAAGTTTATTTTTATTTTGCTGTCGGACAATTATTTAGCATACGGATTGTTTTAATTACAGCAAGTTAAAGAAAAGGACTAAAAAAATGCGTTTAAAGAATAGCAATATTTGTATTGAGTATTATGCTTGACCTAAGAGGTTTCTAAGTTGTGGTTTTAAGATATTTGCTAAAGCATTGGGAAACTGGCCTAAGGGACATGTATGTATTAAACTCAATCGATTGTTATAATCTTATGATGTTAAATAACTGATATCCTCATTTTTATGATATCAAAGAGCCTCGTTTAACATTAAGCAACTAAGAAATACAAGATAACCTCGAAAAATCATTATCATTATACAGTATACGGTATACATGTGTATTCTACCAATTGTGATTAAAGCTCAATTGGACACACCTTAGATGCATAACGAAACGTTTTTGGAAAGAGTTAATCGGTTGCCAAGAAATTCATTAGGTATTGTGTGGTCAAGTGTATAGGACTTGGGCACTTCTGTTGTAAGAAGTTTTATGTATAAGGTTTTTTTTGTTTTATTTAGATTATCTGTTCGTCGCATATTTGTCTTCAAACTTTAAACTAAAACCCTATCTACATCTCTATCTTTCTTTTAAACTAAATATTTTCTAAATAGATTTGTTTTCGTTATTTTTGCTCTGGATAAAGTGTTTGTCAAATGGCATGAACTGCTCAATCCACGCATGTTTAATAAACAAATTAAACCAATTAATATTAATCATACTTCAGTGTGTTCATAGTGGCGTATTAGTTATACTAATATCAAATATTATACGTTAAACACTATTGGGCCATCTGTATTGTATGAGCTCCTTAGAAATATATAATAACCAAATAATACTAAACATATTACCATGATTATTACATATGAATACTTTAAAACGCTCACCACAAAGAATACCATAACTTAAGGTGAATATTTAATAATGCAAGTGACATCAAGATTATTGACCCCATCGCTGAGTGATAGCACTATGCAACAATTTGAGGGTCATTGTCTCGGATAGTATTTGTCAAATTTTCAGGAGAATATTTCTATCGAAGATTCTAAACCTTGGCCTCCCTCTAAAGTTGACTTGTAAGCTCTCTTTCTAAATTAGGCCTAAAATGTCCCACATGGGTGGAAGCTAGAGGGTTAAAATGTTCCGCGGAAATATTCGTGGGAAAATGTTAATAAATATCTCCGAAGACACGAATTACCCCAAATGTATTTTTACATATGATTTTTCATATTCTTTGATTCAACTTTTGCACAAAAATATAAAATTTGAAACCACAACAAATAGTAACATAGGAGAACAAAATCTAGTTTAAGGTTTTGTTACTGATTTTAAATGCTATCAATTCATATTGGTTTGGTTCACCCCCTAGAAAGTGTGTTGTACTGTGTAATTAATCAAATTAATATTAATTCAGAGTAATTAAGTTTTCCAAGGCAATGAAAAGGATTACAATCCTTGAAAAGCAACAAACATCTTCTTCATCTTATTAGCTGGCTCTACTTTGCAATCGTATGTTGGGATTATATGCCACACGTAGAAAAATTTTATAAGCGCCTCGATCTTCTGCGTTTCTTCTCCAGTTCGTCACACCAAGTTCTGCAACGTTCTCAGTAACCTGGTTCTTCAAACAGAATTTTGGTCGTCCTCTTCCTCGCCTTCCATCGAATTCATTATCGAGCTGGAGAATTTTTATCCATACGTACAACATGACCTAGCCGACGCAACCGCTACTCCTTAATGCTTCTGACTACGTCAATGTCAGTGTACAGCTCGTAGAGCTCATGACTTATTCGACGTCAATACTCTCCGTTAACACTGATGGGACCATATAAGTTACGCAGTACTTTTCTCTCGAATACTGCCAAAGCCGATTCATACGCTTGTATTGTAACCCAGTATTCTGAACCATATTTATAGATTTTTGTCCGTCGAGAGAGGGCTCTGTCATTAAATAGCTTGCTTAGTTCATAGTTGCATCTATTAGTAAACAGGATTCTTCTCCTGATCTCGAGGCCGACATTATTTTTTTTTTGTTGATGGCGGAGCCTAGATAGATACAATTATCTACCACCTCGAAATTATAGTTGTCAACTTTCACGCAGTTTCCCAAACGAGGAGATTCTTTGTTCGTTGAAACTAATAAAAAAAAAAACTTAATTTCCCTTTGCACCCCGTGAATGAGGTATGGGATAGCTTCTCGCGTTGTTGTGAATTAACATGCTTTCTATTTTTAGATTCACAACTAACGGCACCTACCTATTTATCGACGAATGCGAACGTCACTGTTTTGAGAAGCTCTTACTAGACACGACGATTAAATCGACGCTTAATACTGCGAAGTTGCTGTCAAACAACATTCGAGGGGAGCCGACAATGAAAGAAAATTTTATTTATTTTTTTCTTTTAAGATGACTGGAGCCAGGTTTGAACCTGCGATCTCCCGCATGGTAGTCGCGTGTTCTAACCACTATGCCACGGCCGGTCCCAAACTAATAACTTCGTTTTATCCTCGTTCACCATTGGACCTATTTGCGATGATTTCTTCTGTATACCTGAGAAGGCTGAAGTCACTTACTTCTGTATACCTGAGAAGGCTGAAGGCTGCAGGCTGCACATCCCGCAGTTTTCGACGTATGATGTCAACGTCATCAGCGTACGCGAGTAGCATGTGGCTTTTGTTGAATATAGTGCCACTCGTGTTTACTGCAGCTTTCCTCAATATCATCTCCATCACTATGTTGAAGAGGTCACACGATAGGCCGCCGCCTTGTTTTAGGCTTCGTCTGGTATTTAATGGTTCAGTAAGGTCCTTGCCAATCTTCACTGAAGACTTCGTGTCAGTCAGCGCCATTCCGCAAAGACGTATCAGCGGGCATACACTCGTTAAGCATGGTATGCGTTGAAGCTGGTGCATACTCATTATCATACTCTCGCCACCGGCCTTGAAGAGCTCTGCCGGAAGTCCGTCGGCACCGGCTGCTTTATTATTTTTCAGCCGCTGTATTGCTCTTTTTACCTCTATTTGGCTTGGTAATGGGCACTCTAAGACGTGGTCGACAATTGGCGTGATACCTTCACTAGCGCTGCCTTTCGGAATCAGCAGTTGCTGTAAGTGTTCTCTCCATATATGCAGCACACTCTGTAGCAGATTACCATTTCATTGTCCTTACAGGAGTGGAGCCCAGTGCCGTAACCTTATGCGTTTACTTTCTGGTAAAGTGTTCGGGCTCCACCTTATCCCTGTACATATCTATATCCTCGTTCTCCCTTTCCTTTATCTGACTTTTTTTTTGCTTGAATAGTTGTCTTGCCTGTTTTACTGTCTCTTTGTGCCGTTCCTCAAAAATCAGAGTTACAATTAGCTGCAGCGTTGCCCTATAAGCAGCTTCCTGATTCTCGGACGCTATTCTTTATCGTACCAGGATTCGTCTGAGCGTCGTTTTTTTATATCCAAGCAAGGTTGATGCGGCGTTTGCCATGAAATGCGCAATATGCTGCCACTGTGTATTGGGAATGTCAGAAGATGAGGCGTTGCGTCGTGGTAACTGGATTGAACCGCGCGACAAGAAGTCTGAGTCTCTGGCCAATTATAAATCCACATCCGAACTCGTACTTTTTCTGCTGGCAGCTGTCTTAATTTTTGCGTCGCAAGCTTTCCTGTTCTGTCCATCTCATCTTCTGGATGACAGCTATGTTGGACAATTTTCCTGAAGAATGAAATGAGAAATCATCATTGGCTCTTAAGTTATAGCTGAAAAACTATACATAAGCATATGTAGTGAGTACCATATGCAAACTCGCTACATATGTATGTACAGAACATGGATCGGGGTCGTCATTCAGTATCATCAGCAATGACCAGTTTTCTACTTATCACATATGAGACAGCCTATATATGGCCAGCAATTTGGAGTTATTGGGGAAAATTTATGAAAAAGGGCCATAAATGAAATTGTTTTGAAGATTTCATTCGATAAAACTAAGTAAACAACAATTTAGGCAAAAAACATAAAAGAAATTTCCCACCCCCTACACAATGACCCCGAAAATGTTCCTCTTTAGGGCGATTATGCTTACACTGGAACTGATCTAAGAAAAATATATTTGTAGTTCTCTATTTTTCTGTGACAAAATCCGTATACTATATTTCTCTTAACATCAAAGGCTTTGCAAATCATTCAAATCATTTAAACTGATGTTCATTAAAACAACAATAGATATAGATTTCTGCCAAATTTTTGACTTCCTATAAATTTTTCATCTATTGTGGTGTCATTAATACCTCCTCCCTCTATATAAATAGTTTTTTTTTGATCAACTTTCACAAAATCATCAAATCACACACCATCAATACCACACACACACACACCCAAACTTAGTTTGCGCTAACTCATCTAACAATCTCAACTTATTCCCTTTGATTTGATTCATCTACAAAGCACTGCAGAGACAGAACTCAAAGTGATTCCTTTGGGCACAACATCGTTCTATATAAAAATAAATCTCTTAGGATTTAAACGAATTGAGGCAACTTTCATTATATGCTTTCAAGCCAAAGAAAGCATTATTGCAAAGCAAACGGAAAACTTTATTATTATACCCCTCCTCCCTTAGTGGCGTACGGCGTTGACAAAGTTAAATATTGTACAGCTGAAGAAGAATCTAAAATCTTGGTCCTCTTTTTGGACGACTCGACTGAGAAGAAAAAAATAAAAAATAATATTCACAAAGTTCAACAAAATGTCATGACAGCAGAAGCCGACAACGAATACAAAAACTCTATGGTATAAAAAAAAAATTAATGCATAAAGTTTTTGCAGAATTTTTGCATACAACTGATGAACGTTTTGAACTTATAAATCAAGAAGATTTATTTCTTAGAAAGAAAAAGAAATAGCTAAGCAAAAAACCAGAATGAACACTTGTGCGTAACTATTGAAGCGAAATCAATAAATGTAGAATTTAAATAAGCTATGATGCACAATGTTATGTTATGTAGTAACAACAACTTTAACAGCTTTAAGCTGTGTGCTAATAATGTACAGCTGTGTGCTAATAATTTCTGCAACTTGTCTTAATTAATTAAACATCTTTTATACAGTTACATGAACATTTTTTTAAATAACTCTGGGCAAAATGTTACTAAAGTCAAACAAAAATATGTATGTTAACTTTCAATCTGCGCTGCTCATTTCCGCATCAAGTTTATTTGCTGATTGTGATGACCGGCCATAAGCATTAACCCACAATAGCAGTAAGCAAGCAAAAACAACAACAACAACGTAACAACACCAAAAAAGGTTAATGCATATCAATGTACTTTTGTTGAATTTCCGTATCATAAGGTCTTAACCGCACCATATGGTGTGCAAAAACATACGCTCGAGGAAAAAAAAGCAGTTGAAAAAAACAAGAAAAATTTTCGGGATAAAAATTTAAATACAATTAAAGTCAAATTGGGAAAATTTTCCCAAACCCCACGTTAACACATATAAGTTGAAACGATTTCATGCCACTCACTTGTCATTATTAAACCAACACATTTCCTCGAGTGTTTTGTATGAATTGTAATGTTAGTATCATTATGCCTGGTGGCATAATGATACCAACAATACCAGCGCTAACAACAACAACAACCACCATCCATAGCATATTGTTAACAATCCAAATGTGTTAACATTATTAAAACGCACACACACACACTCACATATACTATAGCACACATACACCTCAAAGCTTTAGTGTATTTTGTTTAGCGATTTTTTTTTTCGTTTCATTTTCAGATTTTTCTCACAGTTTTTCCACTCTGATGGAAAAATGAAATGAAAAAACAACACAACCAACAACCAGAAACACATGAGACTCATGAGTAAGTGAGTGTTTGGTGGTGACGGTGTTATTGTTGCTGTCGCCTATAACATATTTGCAGTTACATGCTACGCGAAGCATAAACCATTTAACAGAATGTTAAACAATATCCATACATATGTATGAATATGTAAGAGAGATGATTAAGGGGTGACGAGTGGAGGGGGCGGGGACTTATATCGCAAATGCGCATCTGGGTCTCCCCCCTCGTTTATAGCACAAAAAATAAAGTGTGAAAAATTATTTATAATTTTCAGTTAAAGTTGATTCGTTAGTTTCCCACAAACACGCAAATAACAAACGTGCACACATACATACGTACATGTAAAAGTTGTACACAAAAAACAAAAACAAATATGCAGACTTGCAGCAAAATTCATATGTTTGTTAGTAAGTACATTCATATAGTTTACAAGGTGTTCAAGTGTGTATGTTAACGTAAATCAACAAAGAATTTGATATGAGTAATTAATGCATCACAGTCGTTTGAGTTGTTTGAGGTTTTTGTATTTAAATTTTTTGCATAGTTTTTGTAAATTCTTTACGGGGCTTATACGATTTTCTGGCTAAACCGACTATGGTAATTTATAGTCAGCTGTTTTTGCTAGTAAGGGGTGATTTTTTTATGTATAGAATTTCGGATAGGGATAATTGTAAAACTAACTGTCATACTAACACAGTACAAAATTTTTCAGTTCATTGATTTTGGACTCAATTCGGAAAACTGCACGTGGAAGTAGCCCCAACAAGAAGAAGTTCTCCATCTTTCGTTTTGTCAAGTTACATGCCATAATCATTTAATATCGATTTGAAGTTAGTAAGTATCGTATACGGGAATTTATCACGTTTTAGGCTCTTTTGTTATATTATTATTATAAATTCAGGGGTTCGAATTTATAATAATTTTGATAAGCGTTTGATGCTTTTTTTTACTCCATATAAATTAACCCACTGCAATATATATATTGTCATACTTAATGAATGAAATGAAATAAAAGAACAAAATAAATATACCCTTCACTCTGTCGTGAGCGGGGTGAAGGGTATAAATATGTTTGTAACTTACTCTCCGTCTATTAGTTGGCGACTATTCGGAAAATCTATGTACACTTTAATATTTGATGAAGGTTGCTATTCACTATATCTATAAGTACATACATATATAAGTACAGACCATGTTGCATGATGGTAAGGCTTATTTACTTTCATACAATACACATTCTGCAACTATTGTAATATTTACATATAACTGAAAAAATTGACAAAGTTAAGAACTTAGGCACTTTTCATTACGCCGCGTATTACATTTTAGGGTGGATAACACACAAGCAATATCGCCTTAACGCACTCGACACCCGATTAAACCGCATTCTGGCTTTAAAAAAGTTTCTTATTTTACAACTGGATATAATTTCTAAAATTAGTGATTAAAAATAGTTTTCCTTTATTACCACATTCGAGTCTGTAGGGCATTTAAAAAATGTCATAGGAAATCAATGATGTAGCTCTCTCACTGCAGTAATAACCAATTTAAACGTTAATGCCACGGCCTTTGCCGTTATTGACATTTTTGGCATATTCAATATGTGTCCCTGTTACTAGCGTTTATTACATATTTTAATTCTAGCTAAATGTAGTATATCGATAAACGTTAGGGCTAGTATACAACAAGTGCACATACATACACACACACGCGCTCACAAATTCGCCATTACCTTTGTTGTCATCCGCATTGCGGTCAGATGTTGGTGATTTTAAGCATTTTTCAAAAGCTAATTAAAATCAAATTTCACATTTCACGACAACTACAACGGGGGACCTTTCAACGAAAATGTCAGAAAAATGTGATGATGGCCCTATTGTTGCATTTATCAAAGGTTAGGAAATTTTTTTGGCCAAACAGTTTAATGAATGACATAAATAGAAATGTGATAGCCAAACTGTTGATGACTAGACACTAGCGAAAAAAAAGTCATATATAAATCATTGTCAGATATGTGATGACAATATTGCCATGAAATTAGTATCAGGTGAGTTTTATGCGGAGCTGTTGTAAACAGGAGTAATGGAAAAATGCGTTGCTATAAAAAAAAAAAACACAAAAATATAGGAGATATATTAACATGTTTTTTTTTCAAACTCATAGTAAACAAAATCCTTATTATCAAATTTGGATGAAATTTTTTGTATTTCATTAAATTATTACTATAGCAATCTATTTTTATTACACATTAAATTAGCTATTAGTTATTCTCCTTACCACATGCCACATGCAACTCTATATCAATACTAATAAAATTTCTTATGTTCATAAATTACTATAAGTGCGACGGCTGTTCATTTAAAATTTTCAAATATGCATGTACTCATTTAACCATATGCATGAAATCAATAATACAATTATCTTCTATAATACCTCTATATCAATATCAATGCAATCGAGCATCAACTGACTCTGAGTTAATCCCTCGATGATACCTTGGTGCACTACGATATGATTACGGCCCAATGTCTAAAGTGAAATTAAATCAATTAAGAAAATTAAACTCTTTCAAAGCCATGCAATTGATGAGCTGGATACAAGAAGATACTTGACTATCTGAGGCATGTTCTATGTTGTACACGGCAACGAGGATATGCAGCTTGGTAGATAGCCGCAAGGCTGCTTGCTATTCACTCTCTTCCCCTCTCTCTCTCTCTTTCTGTATCACTTCCTAATAGTATTACACACATATACAAGTATGTACCATGTAGCAGGATGCCAAGGCTTATTTACTTTCGTATGAACAATACAAACACTGCAACTATTGTTATATAGTACACAAATTGGGGTTTAATCATGAACAATAAGCTTACCAGTGCTGGTAGCTGTGTGGTAAAAGTTTAGGTAAAACACTTCTCAAGGACGATAATGAAATTGTTTTGCACCACAATAATCCAAGATGCAGTGGCGTACAATATTCATTTCATATATATTGTCTCATAGAACTAATGTTCTTTTCACTACTTTGGCCTTTTTGCATTTCAATACAAAGAAGAAGAAAAAACAATCAGAGCAACCAATAGTTTTTCAAAGAATAATGTTAACATTTACAAAACTTTCTCATAATACACATATCATACTACAGCTTATGCTATGTTTGATACATACATACATGGTAAGTATTTTTTTCCCAAATACATGCAGGGTTACATATGTTGCTCATATGATTTGCATATTCCTCATTTTGACTGTATGAGATAAGTTTTCTACACCAAAGGGAACTAGCCGAAAATAAAAACTAAACTGAGGTAGTGTAGGGAATATTTTTAGCCAGTGGTTAGAGGAAGAAGATAAAACTACCCATATAATAGGGTGGCAATGTAAAAATATAAAAATATAAAAATATAAAATTATAAAAAAAATATAAAAATATAAAAATATAAAAATATAAAAATATAAAAATATAAAAATATAAAAATATAAAAATATAAAAATATAAAAATATAAAAATATAAAAATATAAAAATATAAAAATATAAAAATATAAAAATATAAAAATATAAAAATATAAAAATATAAAAATATAAAAATATAAAAATATAAAAATATAAAAATATAAAAATATAAAAATATAAAAATATAAAAATATAAAAATATAAAAATATAAAAATATAAAAATATAAAAATATAAAAATATAAAAATATAAAAATATAAAAATATAAAAATATAAAAATATATAAATATAAAAATATAAAAATATAAAAATATTATTAAATTTGTTAATTTAGCTTAACGATCAGAAAGGTTATTTATTGTCAACATAAATGGCAATTCGTTGTCACTCACTAGGATGACGCGTTTCGAACTCCATGACGAGTTCATCATCAGACCCCTTTGTGACGAATTTTTGCATTTTGGTACATCATCAGCTGTATATATATATACAATTATGTGCAATGTCCACATGCGAAGTAGATATCAGCCGAAAATGTCCATGCATCAAACCCATGAATCCAATCAATCCATGAGAATGGAGGAAAGTCTTTCCCCACAATTCCCCTGTCAATATAAATGGTTAATTCATGGATTGATGCATATGTCCGATGGATGAAGGCACAGCAAAGGGCGCTGACGAGACATTGTGGTTAATGTCGAAATGACGTCATACGACTAACCTCCTGTCAACATAATACATTTCACATTCTTGACTAAAAACCTATTGGCAATAGTAAATAATTGCCAGTAGAACTGATCTCAAACCGAACTATGACAATATCATAATATTAAAAATATCAAAAATATTAAAAATATTAAAAATATTAAAAAAATATTAAAAATATTTAAAATATTTAAAAATATTAAAAATATTAATAATATTAAAAATATTAAAAGTATTAAAAATATTTAAAATATTAAAAATATTAAAAATAATTAAAAATATTAAAAATATTAAAAATAGTTAAAATAATAAAAATATTAAAAATAGTAATAAATATTAAAAATATTTAACAATATTTATAATATTTAATATTTATAATATTTAATATCTTATATATAAAAATGAATCGATGTGCAGTTGTCTCGCCAAAACTCAAAAACGGCAGGACCGATTTTCAAAATTCTTTTTTTGTTTTGTTCGCTATAGCTTCCGGATGGTTTAAAAGGTTTTATTTTTTCAAAAGTGGGCGGCGCCACGCCCCTTTTTTCAATTATCGCTCAGACGGCTTTTCTAATAGACCGATTGATACAAAAATTTTACCATGAAGTACTGTTGACCTGTAGATAGTTTCTGACTACATTTGGTTGTAATTGGATAAAGGGGCGTGGTACCGCCCATACAACTTGAAAATTAAAAAAGCTATATTTCATGAACTATCAGAGGTATGAAGATGAGATTTGGTATATATGTTGTTCGTACAGTTAGAATTACAGCCAGGGTGCAAGTGGGCGGTTCCACGCCCTCTTTTAAAAAATCGCTCTAACGGCTTTTCTAATAGACCGATTGATACGAAAATTTTACCAAGTGGTACTGTTGACCTGTTGATAGTCCCTGGCTATATTTGGTTGTGAATGGATAAAGGGGCGTGGCACCGCCCATACAACTTGAAAATTAAAAAGGCTATATTTCATGAACTGTCAGAGGTATGAAGATGAGATTTGGTATATATGTTGTTCGTACAGTTAGAATTACAGCCAGGGTGCAAGTGGGCGGTGCCACGCCCTCTTTTAAAAAATCGCTCTAACGGCTTTTCTAATAGACCGATTGATACGAAAATTTTACCAAGTGGTACTGTTGACCTGTTGATAGTCCCTGGCTATATTTAGTTGTGATTGGATAAATGGGCGTGGCACCGCCCATACAACTTGAAAATCAAAAGGGCTATATCTGCTGAACTATCAGAGGTATGAAGATGAGATTTTGTATATATGTTGTTCGTACAGTTAGAATAACAGACGAGGTGCAAGTGGGCGGTGCCAGACCGATTGATACGAAAATTTTACCAAGTGGTACTGTTGACCTGTTGATAGTCCCTGGCTATATTTGGTTGTGATTGGATAAAGGGGCGTGGCACCGCCCATACAACTTGAAAATTAAAACGGCTTCAGGGGTATGAAGATGAGATTTGATATATATGTTATTGGAGCAGTATTAATTACTGCCAGGGAGGAAGAAGGCGGTGCCACACCACTTTTTCAAAAATCGCTCTGACGGCTTTTCTAATTGACTGATTTATAAGATAATTTTAAAAAGTGATACTAATGACCTGTTGTAAGTCACTGGCTGTACTTAGTTGTGATTGGATAAAGGAGCGTGGCACCGCCCATACAACTTTCAAGTAAAAAAGACTATATCTCATGAACTATCAGTGGTATGAAGATGTGATTTGATACATATGTTGTTGTTGCTGTATGAATTAGAGTAACGGTGGAAGTGGGCTGTTTCACACCCCTTTTAAAACAAACAGTAATAACTGTAAAAATTCCACAGAACATTGCTGTTCGCCTAAAAATATGAACAGTAAGGTGGGCCAATTTTTTTATTCGCAAAAATCGTAACCAAAATTGGAATCTACGATGAATTGTAAGAAAATTTCACCAAAAAACTTTGTGTCTAAAATCAATTCCTAGCTCGCGCTGGAAAGCATAAAGATTTCTGTTAGAGATTTTTTTTTGTTTTTAAATGAGGACAATCCGAAAGCTGCAGATATTTATTTTTCGAGACCTTCTGCGTAAAACTAACTTCCCAGCTAACTAAATGAAATATTACAGAACCAAATCTATGTATTGGTTAAAAAGTTATGGCCTCTGAGAGTTGGCATATGGAAATTAAGTTTTTAAAAATCATTTTTCAGAATATTGGGCGGTATCCAAAACAATGTCAAAAATATGCTATTCTCATCGTCTTGGTCTCCAAACATCGGAATGGTAGGTCTGACGTAACTGAAAAATTGCTAGAAATATATCTCAACCTGAAATCTTCTTGCTTCTCAGCGCGAACTAGGAATTGATTGTAGACATATAGTTTCTAAGTGAATATTCTAAGAATTTATCGTACATTTCGATACTGGTATACGATTACCAAATTTTTTTAGACGCGAACAAATTGTTCCGCCCTAATCAACAGGTTAATTGGAACTTAATAAGTAAAAAGTGGCGAGGCGCTGCCCACGCACTTCAATAGTTGAATTTATAAACTGTATCAAATAATGGTCCGTACACCAGTTACTTTTCATTTACTTTTCAGGAGAGCGAATCGGTAATAAATAATACATATAGAAAAATAAAGCAATATTCATTGTAGTTATACTGGAAAACTCCTTTTGTTTTATTGGGGCACAATTTAAATTTTTATAGTATGTCAGAGGTAACATTAGCAAACATTTGTAAATAACCTATGTTTGGGGGTAATTTTTTTTGACGTATAGAACTTCTGATAGTTATAAGTTTAAATCTAGCTGTCATACTAATGAAGTGTGATAGACTTTCTTTTAGTATACTTTGAAAAATCACCATGTAAAAACTACACAGGAACAACGTTTACAAATCTTGCAAATTTATTTTCAAAATGCACGTTCTGTTCGCTATACTTATGTACCCCTTTGTGAAGTTGAGGGTGCATATAATGATCCATCTGAGCAGCTTATATAAGCCACAGACTGTAGACGTAAGTGTGACAGGGGACTCGAATTTATCGAACCGACGCCTTTATCAGCAACTCGGTCTCTGCAAATGCTGAAGAAAGATCTTGGCCTACATCTATATAAGATCTAACTGGTGGAAGAATTTGAGCCAGTAGACGATCAATTGATTTTTTTTATTTATCATGTCATTGCACATTATTTGAAGGAGAAATGGTTCCAACACGACGGTGTAATATGCCATACAGCGCGTGAGACCATCACTTTGTCAAGCCAAACGTTGGTGACCGAATTATCTCAAAAAATGGTAATATGAGTTCAATACAATAATAGTATTCCGGAATATTCTTGATCCGTGTGAGAAGAAGACATGACAAAAGAAGTTTTTATGGCTAAAGGCATGAAGCTTCAAACTGAATTATCATTTGCGGTCAATAGGCGGAGAAGGCAAACAAAAGTGTTTTTTATGCCCAAAGAGATAGTTAGTATCTGCTTCTACTGATCAAAATATAAATTAAATTTTGATCTTTAGCGGAATATCTGTTTCCGATTTGTGGAAGAAGTGGGTTTTCGCCCTACATGCAGAAAAAACTTAATCTACATCTTGGCACTATAGATATGACTTTGCTGATGAACTTTTTATTAGCATTTACAACAATAAAATGTAATTGGTTAAATTCCATGTTAGGGAGTTACTTCAAATTAGTTATATAAGTTAATAAACTCAACATATTATTGTCGATCTGTACCGTTTTCAAAGTACTTTGTAGACCTAAATGTGAAATATATTACAATTTAATATGCAATAGCGAAGCATTGCCGGGCCCACTAGTTTATAATATTTAATATTTAACAATATTTATAATATTTAAAGTTAAAATATGAAATATATTAAAATTATTAAATATGTTAAAAATATTAAAAAATTTTAATTTTTTTAAAACATTACACATTTTGAAATTATCAAATTTGATATCATTTTGACCAGTGCCACCATAATATACGTGTGGACCTTTGCAACAACTACTACTATACTTAACTACATACATTACACATCCATACATATTCATATACATTTCCAAAAACACACCCACATAACTTTTATACTCGAACAATCGAAAGAGGATTTGTTATGAATATTTATGAGTTAAAGTTAAATGAAACAACAAGAGCCGAGAGATTTGAACATTTGTTGTATGCAAATATACAAACGTATGCAGATACATATGCATACATACTTAAACACATGAATATTACAAGAATACTGATAAGCCCTTAAAATTGAATTAACATATTCCAAAGTATAAAAGTGCAAGACAAGGTTGAAAGGAAGGACGGAAGGAAGAATGGATGCAAGAACACACACGTTCAGCCGGACAGACATTGAAATGTAAGAAATTGAATATATAATTAAAATCGATTTCGATTTTAATTTAATATTCAATTCCTATCACTTTTAAATAATAGAGAAAAATTGTTTTAAATTATAGGTGTGAAGACAAAACATGACGTAAATATTTAAGAAATTTAAAATTGCCAGAGCTGTAATTGAAAATATGTTTATGTTTAAAGGGGCTATAGATTTATAGATACTGTGTTGCTGGAGATTGGATGGGTTTGGTTAAGGGCGGTGGGATGACGACAAAATAGTTTTTTATGATACATTTATTTTTAAATTTTATTTTTCACAAAAATACTAATCCTAAACATACAGTATTGCTTGATTTTAATCCTGCGAAAATCAAAACCTATTATTTATTGCCAGTATATAAGCCCCACAGCAAACTACGTATAAAAAACTCACATTCAAGGGCTCTTTGTCCATAATTTAACTATTTTGTGGGTGTTGCAAACACTTAACCAACATAGTATAGTTTGGGCAATGCCAACCAAATATTCATGTATTTACGTATGACCACTTAATGCAAGCAATAAATATAGAATACAGTCATGTAAACCATGAATTTAAAGAGGCTCTTCCTCACTCAATACCATTTTACACATTCAATTGACTGCAAATGCAGAAAACATGAGAGCAATTTTAGATATGTATATATACACAGTCAAATGCAAGGATAGCGCTTTGATGATGACAATTTAAAAATGCTAATGGACATAATAAAATACTCGTCAAAACTACAGACACACAAATACAATATAATAACATTTTTCAATAGATTGCATACAATTTCCCAGAATCACTTTAAAAGTGAGCTCGTGGGTGTGTGTGAAAGAGTAAAAGTGACCAAATGAGCATAAAAATATCACTCATCGATATTTGCATAGCAACAACAACAACAACTCATCACTTACTACTTCATCTAGTGATGATTTATTTGTGAGAAATTAACAGATGTTCGCATAAATTAATATGAAATTGAAAAATCACAACAAATAAATTCACACCACAACAGCCTCAGTTATGACCTATTTTTTCCGCTACTTTGATATTGTTTAGTTTACAAATTGAAAAGGCATTATTTATTCTACTTCAATTGATATAAAAATAAACAAATCTTTGTTTTTATTACATTTTAAGGACTTGTGTAAGGATTTTAGTGTCTCTCGCAAAATGGGGAGAGGGAGAGAGGCTTTCAATCGTTTATAGTCTATTACTTTTGTGCCAGATAAATAAATTATTTAGGCGATATTTATGTATGTAAATTTTAGCTTAGCGTATTTGTGAGTTATTCATATGAATTGATTGAGGGAGGCAACTTTTATGGTCTATGATGTCTTTGGGATATAATGAGTCATATAATAATGGTGGTCATAAAATAAACACACTCAAAGGATATTAAAAGTGAATAATTGTTAGGCAAATACACTACACAATTGAACTTTTTGTATAGGGCGGCGAAATAGGGGCTGTGTATAGGAGTTGTCCTGGTCATTGTGAAACAAGGAATTTAATTAGGCTACACAAGAGAGGACTAATTATGTAACTTTTCTTTGTCAAAAAATGTTTATTGATTGGAAAACTGGAATAATAAATAAGCTATAGATTTGACTAACAGCGACATCTGGTACCGATGTCTGAGTTTAGTCCGAATTAAACATTTCATATTTTTTAATATTTTAAATGTTAAAAAAAATTTTATGTTTTTAATATTTTACTTTTTTTTAATACTCCTAATTTTTTTTATATTTAAGGTATTTTTAAAAATTTTCGTATTTTAAATTTCTGTAATATTTTTAGTATTTTTAATTCATTTAATATTTTGAATGTTTTAAATTGTATTGTTTGTTAGTTTTAGTCGATCTTATTGTATATATATCAATTAACGTTAGTGTATCAAATAATATATCAAATTCGGCCATTGCGAGTTCATCTTCAGACCCCTTTGTGACGAACTGATGCACAATGGCACATCATCAGCTATATATATATCTACAATTATGTCAAACATGTGCATGTGAAGTAGATATCAGCCGAAAATGTTCAGCACCAATTATAGTTTTGAATTTGACCGTTAATATTCAAATATTTAAATTATTTATAATAATTATAATATTTATAATAATTATAATATTTATAATATTTATAATATTTATAATATTTATAATATTTATAATATTTATAATATTTATAATATTTATAATATTTATAATATTTATAATATTTATAATATTTATAATATTTATAATATTTATAATATTTATAATATTTATAATATTTATAATATTTATAATATTTATAATATTTATAATAATTATAATATTTATAATAATTATAATATTTATAATATTTATAATATTTATAATATTTATAATATATATAATATTTATAATATTTATAATAATTTTATATTATATTTTTATGTTTTTATATTTTTATATTTTTATATTTTTATATTTTTATATTTTTATATTTTTATATTTTTATATTTTTATATTTTTATATTTTTATATTTTTATATTTTTATATTTTTATATTTTTATATTTTTATATTTTTATATTTTTATATTTTTATATTTTTATATTTTTATATTTTTATATTTTTATATTTTTATATTTTTATATTTTTATATTTTTATATTTTTATATTTTTATATTTTTATATTTTTATATTTTTATATTTTTATATTTTTATATTTTTATATTTTTATATTTTTATATTTTTATATTTTTATATTTTTATATTTTTATATTTTTATATTTTTATATTTTTATATTTTTATATTTTTATATTTTTATATTTTTATATTTTTATATTTTTATATTTTTATATTTTTATATTTTTATATTTTTATATATTTATATATTTATATTTTTATATTTTTTTATTTTTATATTTTTATATTTTTATATTTTTATATTTTTATATTTTTATATTTTTATATTTTTATATTTTTTAATTTTTATATTTTTATATTTTTATTTTGTATATTTTTATATTAAAGAAAAGTGAAATCAATTATTCAAAATTATATATAAAAATATTTAGAACTACAAACTATTTTTATGCCTACAGAAAACTTAAAAGAAGAAGCATATCAATAAAACATTTTAAATATATTGCATAGCCAGAAAATACCATTGTTGATTTACATAATTCCCCATATGGATCTTTTTCGTCAACTTAAAATTATTTTAATTTTACTCTTTTCTTGTCTCTTTTATTTTGTTTCATGCAGCTTTTTACATAAAACTCTGGCGGAGAGAAACAACAAATGCTGCTTAATTATAAGAAAGATTTCTGATGTGTGGTTAATTATGGTCTCGACCACAGACTGACCACATCAAACGTCACAGAGACAAAAGTCCGACGACAAAAAACATCAAAGGGGAAACACGCTCTCTTTCTCACAAACAGCCACACATACGCTCATCACACGCAGCACGCACACACACATCATACTCATCACACAAAGAGACTGTGAAAGCATTTAATTATCACTTGCACAACCCACATACACTTACACTTTAGGACACCAACACGCACACATACATATACATATACTCTCCAACTTACACAAAATGCATTTGCAACATAATCAACAAAAGTGGCTGCCATCAACATGCTCATCATCATCGTCAACATCAACGACAACAACAACAAAAGCGCCTCTCGTGGCGACAACTATCACAACAGCAGCAACCCAGCGACTGCACTCTTTAGTCCCAATATCGGCTATGCCGCCGCACAGATGTTGTCGTCGGCCATTGCTGCCATCATATCTAATACTCTTAGCCATTGCCTGCCTTACAGTACAAATGTCCAATGCGTATCTGATTATAGTCCATGAGGACACCATACCCGGCACGGTCATATTTAATGCGTCCGTCTACAAGTTGGGCTCGGAGCGGCATTACAAGATCAATGCCCACAAGTCGGCACATTTTGTGCATCATCTAGTCGCTGTCAATCACAAGGATGGCCAGATCTCTCTGAAAAAGTCCCTGAAATGTGATGGCATCTATTATCCGAATTTATTCACTTTCTACGTGGACTCGACGTCAAATCGTTTGAGGAGCATAGACTATTACAGTCTGCCGTTGCGTATCTTTATATCGGGTCATACGTGCAATGAAGATCGACGCGTCGAGGAGGAAATGCATGCGCGACATTATGAAGAAGAGGATACGGGTTATTCCAAGAGACGAAGACGTCGTTTCGTGGAGGAATTAGATCCGATCATGGAACAGCGCAGAGCATATGGAGAGCTGAAAAATCCTCCTGTGATTCGCCTTAACACTATAGCTTCCAACTCTTTAATAGCTTACAACCACAATCATTCCATTGATGAGTTCCAAGATGGTGATTTGATTTTTGGCAATTCCTTTGACAACGAAATGCGCCATCGCATTCTCAATCGTAAACGACGCTCCACCGACTCGCCCACTGCCCTTAATCTTCATCGTCGTATATCGGAGGCCAAACAATGGATCTCGGAGACTTATGCCTCATATGCCATACACACCACCGACAAGTGGAATCAAATATGTCTACGGAAATCTCAGTTCATCAATAACCTCAACGCCTTTCTGCCCCGCTCCATATGTCAGTACTGCAAGGTAAACTTTTTGGATGTAAACGATGAACGCTTTACCATAGAACATCAAAATCGTGATCTAGTGGCCAGCCGCGATGTTTGCATTCACGAATCAATTTGGAAGGTCAGCATTACGTTTAACATCAGATGTGAGCGTAGTGATATTGTGGACTCTGATCATCGTTTGAAAATCGTATATCATCATCAGGAGTTCAATGACACCGACATTGCCAAAAGAGTGCGACGAGAACTGCGCAATCAATCTCCCTATTTTGAGCAGGCTTTGTATGTGGCCTCTGTGTTGGAGGAACAACCTTCGGGTTCTTCGGTCACCACTGTGAGGGCACGTGATCCTGAAGATTCTCCGGTGGTGTACTCTATGGTCTCACTGTTGGATTCTCGTTCCCAGTCGTTGTTTAAGGTGGACTCTCGCACCGGTGTAGTGACCACTTCGGCCAGTTTAGATCGTGAACTTATGGATGTTCATTATTTTCGTGTCGTTGCCACAGATGATAGTTTTCCACCACGATCGGGCACCACAACGTTACAAGTAAATGTGTTGGATTGCAACGATCACAGTCCCACCTTTGAGGCTGAACAATTTGAGGCCTCCATAAGAGAAGGTGCCACAGTGGGTTCCACTGTGATTACTTTGAGAGCTACCGATCAGGATATTGGCAAGAATGCGGAAATCGAATATGGCATTGAGAGTGTCACGGGTAAGTTGGAAGATTTTGTTTGTCCTATTCTGATGACCAAAAAGGGTTTCCAAGAGTTTGAGGGGTGAACGGAATACAATGGTATACAATACAATATGACAATGTAAAACGCTGATGGTGCCTTCCGTGGCATAATCGTCTTGCGAATAAAAATATAAAAATATAAAAATATAAAAATATAAAAATATAAAAATATAAAAATATAAAAATATAAAAATATAAAAATATAAAAATATAAAAATATAAAAATATAAAAATATAAAAATATAAAAATATAAAAATATAAAAATATAAAAATATAAAAATATAAAAATATAAAAATATAAAAATATAAAAATATAAAAATATAAAAAAATATAAAAATATAAAAATATAAAAATATAAAAAAATAAAAATATAAAAATATAAAAATATAAAAATATAAAAATATAAAAATATAAAAATATAAAAATATAAAAATATAAAAATATAAAAATATAAAAATATAAAAATATAAAAATATAAAAATATAAAAATATAAAAATATCAAATATAAAAATATAAAAATATAAAAATATATAAAAATATAAAAATATAAACATGTAAAAATATAGAAAAGGCCTTGTCATCACGAAACATAATACATTTTCTACTGTAGTCCAGCCCTTGAAAGATCCACTTCTAAAGTAGTAATATAAAATACAAACATAACCTTGAAAACCCTTCGAGTCCTTACGAAACCTTTTTTGTTCCCTCTCCCTCAACCGCATCCCATTGTTGCTCCTCGTTTTGTTACAGATGGCACTGGAACCCTACAGGATCAAGAAATACCCATATTTCGTATAGATGCCCGTACTGGTGTTATTGCCACCCGCACCTCCCTGGATCGTGAAACTTCGGATAGCTATAGTATCGTGGTGACTGCTTCTGATATGGCGTCGGCGCAAAGTGAACGTAAAACTGCCACAGCCAGTGTTTTAGTAAAAATCCTGGACGACAATGATAATTATCCGCAATTCAGTGAACGCACCTATACAGTCCAGGTGCCTGAAGATCAGTGGGGCGATGACAATGTTGTCGCTCACATTCGGGCGACAGATGCCGATCAGGGTAACAATGCTGCCATACGTTATGCCATTATTGGTGGCAATACACAATCACAATTTGCAATCGATTCGATGAACGGTGACGTAAGTTTAGTTAAACCTTTGGATTACGAAAGTGTACGCAGCTATCGTTTGGTGATCAGGGCTCAAGATGGCGGTAGTCCGTCGCGTAGTAACACCACGCAACTACTGGTGAATGTCATTGATGCTAATGATAATGCTCCTCGTTTCTACACGTCGCAGTTTCAAGAGTCGGTGTTGGAAAATGTTCCAGTGGGTTATAACATCATACGCGTGCAGGCTTACGATTCCGATGAAGGTGCTAATGCCGAGATTACCTATAGCATTTCCGAGCGCGATGACAACTTTCCTTTGGCGGTAGATCCACGTACAGGTTGGATTCAAACAATCAAACAATTGGATCGCGAAGAACAAAATCGTTATGCTTTTCAAGTTATTGCCAAGGATGGTGGAGTGCCTCCCAAATCGGCCAGTTCAACGGTGGTGATTACCGTGCAAGATGTCAACGACAATGATCCTGTGTTTAATCCCAAATATTATGAAGCCAATGTGGGAGAGGATCAACCACCGGGTACGCCGGTGTGCACCGTGACCGCTACAGATCCCGATGAAGACTCGCGTCTGCATTATGAAATTACGTCGGGAAATACGAGGGGACGCTTTGCCATCACCTCGCAGAATGGGAGAGGTCTTATCACCATAGCTCAGTCTTTGGATTATAAGCAGGAGAAACGTTTCCTTTTAACCATCACAGCTACGGACTCTGGCGGACGAGCCGATACCGCTTCGGTGAATATCAACATAACAGATGCCAATAACTTTGCGCCCATCTTCGAAAATGCTCCCTATAGTGCTTCGGTGTTTGAAGATGCCCCCATAGGTACCACTGTATTGGTGGTTTCTGCCACTGACAGCGATGTAGGCATCAATGCCCAAATAACCTATTCCCTTAATGAAGAAAGCATCAACGGCTTAGGCAGCCCCGATCCTTTTTCCATCAATGCTCAAACTGGTGCGATTGTTACCAATGCTTTACTAGATCGTGAGACCACTAGTGGTTATTTGCTCACGGTGACCGCCAAGGATGGCGGCAACCCTTCCCTCAGTGACACCACCGATGTTGAGATCAGCGTAAGCGATGTCAATGACAATCCACCGCAGTTCAAGAATCCTTTGTATCAAGCCTCTATTTTGGAAGATGCCTTGGTGGGCACTTCGGTGTTGCAGGTCTCTGCCTCAGATCCTGACATAGGTTTAAATGGGCGCATCAAGTATTTGTTAAGCGATCGTGATGTGGAAGATGGTTCCTTTGTCATAGATCCCACGTCGGGCACAGTCAGGACAAATAAGAATTTAGATCGTGAAAGCGTTGCCATCTATCATTTGACCGCTATTGCGGTGGATAAAGGTTCACCACCCATGTCTAGCACCGTGGAGGTGCAAATACGTTTAGAGGATGTTAACGATTCACCGCCTACCTTTCCTTCCGATAAGATAACTTTATATGTGCCAGAAAATTCTCCAGTTGGCTCTGTGGTGGGTGAGATACATGCCCATGATCCTGATGAAGGCGTAAATGCAGTGGTACATTACAGCATTATAGGCGGAGATGATTCCAATTCGTTTAGCCTGGTCACTAGGCCGGGGTCGGAGAGAGCTCAGCTATTGACCATGACGGAGCTGGACTATGAATCAAATCGCAAACGTTTCGAGTTGGTCATAAGAGCCGCCAGTCCCCCGCTGCGTAACGATGCTCATGTCGAGATTTTGGTAACCGATGTCAATGACAATGCGCCCGTGCTAAGAGATTTCCAGGTGATCTTCAATAATTTCCGTGATCATTTCCCCAGTGGCGACATTGGTCGTATTCCCGCCTTCGATGCCGATGTCAGTGATAAGCTAACCTATCGCATTTTATCGGGCAACAATGCCAACTTGATAAGGCTCAACCAGACATCAGGTGGCCTAAGTCTAAGTCCCCAACTAAACACCAATGTGCCTAAGTTCGCCACCATGGAAGTATCGGTGACCGATGGTATTAACGAGGCCAAGGCCATCATGCAACTGGCCGTGCGTTTGATAACCGAGGATATGCTGTTTAACTCGGTTACTGTGCGTCTCAACGAAATGACTGAGGAAGCTTTCCTATCGCCTTTGCTCAATTTCTTCCTGGATGGTCTGGCGGCCATAATACCCTGTCCCAAAGAGAATATTTTCATCTTTTCAATACAGGATGACACTGATGTGACTTCACGTATACTCAATGTCAGCTTTTCGGCCAAGCGACCTGATGTGTCGCACGAGGAATTCTATACACCGCAATATCTGCAAGAACGCGTCTACTTGAATCGTGCCATTTTAGCACGCCTGGCTACCGTGGAGGTTTTGCCCTTCGACGACAACTTGTGCGTGAGAGAACCTTGCCTTAACTTCGAGGAATGTCTGACGGTCTTGAAATTCGGCAATGCTTCTGATTTTATTCACAGTGACACCGTTCTTTTCCGACCCATTTATCCTGTCAACACCTTTGCCTGCTCCTGCCCTGAGGGTTTCACGGGCAGTAAGGAACATTACCTATGCGATACCGAAGTGGATTTGTGTTACTCCGATCCCTGTCAGAATGGCGGCAGCTGTGTGCGCCGCGAGGGTGGCTACACCTGCGTTTGTTCGGCTTCGCATACGGGTGTAAATTGTGAAAATGAAATTAAGAAATTGAAACCCTGTATGTCGGACATATGTGAGGGTGGTTTGTCGTGCATGAACAACTATATGAGCTCCCAGCCACCCCCTTACACCGCCACATGTGAACTGCGTTCCCGGTCCTTCTCACGCAACTCATTCCTGACCTTCGAGAGTTTGAAGCAGCGCCATCGTTTCAATATCAAATTGCGCTTTGCCACCGTGCACGAAAATGGTCTGTTGCTGTATAATGGCCGCTATAATGAGCTGCATGATTTCATCGCTTTGGAAATAGTTCAGGGGCATGTCACTTTCACCTTTTCGCTAGGCGATCGCAGTGAGAAAGTTTCGGTAGTACAGCACGGCAAGGTGTCCAATGGCCAGTGGCATGAGGTGGAGGTGATGTATTTGAATCGCACCGTTACAGTGGTGGTGGATCACTGTGATACAGCCATTGCTCTGGCGGGCAATTTGGGCGACAAATGGAATTGTGCCAATCAGACCACCTTGAAATTGGACAAAAGATGTTCTTTGCTCACCGAAACATGTCATCGCTTTTTGGATCTGACAGGGCCTTTACAAATAGGCGGTTTGCCGAGGATACCGGCCCACTTCCCCATAGACAACCAAGATTATGTGGGCTGTATTTCAGATTTGCGCATTGATGAACGCTACATAGATTTAAACTCCTATGTGGCCGACAATGGCACCATCTCTGGCTGCCCTCAGCGCAATCCTTTGTGCTCATCGGAACCTTGTTTCAATGGCGGCGCTTGTCACGAAGGCTGGAACACCTACACCTGTGAATGTCCTGAAGGCTTTGCCGGCAACAACTGTCAGGATACTATACCGGCTCCTTGGCGTTTCTCCGGAGACGGCAGTCTCAGCTTCAATCCTTTGCTTAGACCCATTCAACTGCCATGGATTACCTCGCTGGCTTTGAGAACGCGTCAACGCGATGCTTTCCTGATACAAATACAAATTGGCCAAAATAGTTCAGCGGTTATATGCCTCAAGGATGGAGTGCTCTATTACATTTACGACAGTGAACCTATGTTTTTAGCTGGAGCCTTTTTGGCTGACGGTGAATGGCATCGTGTGGAGATCAAATGGCTGGGTTCTGAACTACAATTCTCCGTGGACTTTGGCCAACGTACAGGCTCAGTGCCAATATCGCAGAAGATCCAAGGCTTGTATGTGGGTAAAATTGTTATAGGCAATGCAGACAGTTCCATCGGTCATGCTGGAGATCTTTTGCCCTATGAAGGCTGTATTCAAGATGTGCGCATCGGAGCTGCCCAGTCGGTTCTCTCCCGGCCCACCATACGGGAGAACGTAGAAGACGGCTGCATATCCAAAGCCGAATGTCCCCAGACCTGTCCACCCCATTCTACATGCACTACCTCTTGGGATCAGGCCGAGTGCGATTGTTTGCCCGGCTATGTGGGCCCCGACTGTTTGCCCATCTGTACCGTGAAACCTTGTTCGGCCGGCATATGCCGAGCCAATGTCACTGAACCGAAAGGCTACCGCTGCGAGTGCAACACAACCTATCAACATGGCGAGTACTGTGAGAAAACCGTGCAACAGCCCTGTCCGGGTGGCTGGTGGGGCGAAAAGGTCTGCGGACCCTGCAAGTGCAATGTCAAACAGGGCTACCACCCCGACTGTCACAAAACTTCGGGACTGTGTCACTGCAAAACCAATCACTATCAGCCACCTAATGAGACCGCTTGCATACCCTGCGACTGCTATTCGATTGGCTCATTCAACAGTGCCTGCAATCCTCTGACCGGGCAGTGTGAATGCCGTGAGGGTGTCATAGGACGCCGCTGTGATTCCTGTTCTAATCCTTATGCTGAGGTGACCCTCAACGGCTGTGAAGTTGTCTACGATGCCTGTCCTCGCTCATTCGCGGCTGGTGTATGGTGGCCCCGTACCCCATTGGGCAGCACTACCGTGGAGAATTGTCCCACGCCCTCCAAAGGCAAGGGTCAACGCACCTGTGACAGTTTATCGGGTGGCTGGAATATGCCAGATATGTTTAACTGTACCTCGGAACCCTTTGTGGAGCTGAGAAAGCAATTGTCCCAACTGGAAAAAATGGAATTGGAACTTAACTCTTTTGTGGCCATTAAGACAGCAGAGAACCTGCAAAAGGCCTGCACCACTGTAGACCGTACGCAAGTTAGCAAGAAACCTTCGCCCAAAGATCATAGGCGTTACAAAATGGAATCCTCGTTCCTAATCAACGAAAACAACAACGTATGGTCTCATGAACTGGAAATGGAATATTTGTCGGATGAAATGAAATTTACTCACGATCGTTTGTATGGCGCTGATTTACTGGTGACCGAGGGTCTGCTGCAGGAACTTATCAACTATGAGCTTATGCAAAATGGCCTTAACTTAACTCATTCGCAGGATAAGTATTTCATCAAGAATCTAGTAGAGGCGGCCAGTGTGATATTGGATCGCAAATATGGCGAAGAATGGAAAAGAGCCACTGAGCTGATACAACGGGGACCCGATGATTTGCTGGATGCCTTTAACAAGTATATGGTGATCTTGGCCCGCTCCCAACATGATACCTATACCAATCCCTTTGAGATTGTGCAACCTAATATGGCCTTTGGTTTGGACATAGTCACCGCCGAATCCCTGTTCGGCTATGAACCCGAACAGCTGAGTGAATACCATAAGACCAAATATTTGAAGCCTAATGCCTTTACCACGGAAAGTGTGATCCTGCCCGACACTAGTGGTTTCCTGCAACACTCCGCCAAACAGAAACCGGTGATTACATTCCCCAAATATAACAACTATATACAGGATAAGAGCAAGTTTGATAAATTCACCAAGGTTCTCGTGCCTCTGGATATGTTGGGCATCTCACCGCCTGAAAGTAATGAGGTCACACATGGTTCGAATGATTACAAAGCTATAATATCGTATGCCCAGTACAAGGATGTGGGTCAACTGCTGCCCGACATGTTTGATGAGACCATTACCCGCAGATGGGGTGTAGACATTGAGGTGGCCTCGCCCATTCTATCGCTGGCGATTTTGGTGCCCTCCACCGAAGCCGAAGAGAAACGTATTGAAATACCATATCGCAAAATTTCTTCACAGAAAACCATATCGGCCACTGGTTCCAGTGAACAGGAATTCATTGAGGTTTTCGATGTCCCTAAGAAAACTGGACATCCATCTTCGTCATCGGCTTCGGGCAGTGAAGAGCATATGATTGAAAATATACGTATTACCGCACATAAGATTCCTCCTCCTCCCCCGGCGGCAACAGGATCACGTGAACGTGATAGCAACGAAGCAGTGGAGGTGGAAGACCCCGAGGAACCTCACATCAATGTGCACTTTGATGATAACATTGAGTTTCATGGCAACTCGGGTGAAGAGGTGGTCAACTCTCCGGAGAATATGGACAACTACGAGGAGAGCAGCCAAGAACACGAACATGACCCAGATCATCCGGAAAAGGGTGAAAATGAGGCTTTCTATCGCAATCGTCGACTGGTAAAACGTCAAGTGGAGGTTATCTATCCCAATGAACAAATGCAAACACCCCAACACATCTCGTACAGATCGCTGGGCTCCCCCCACCTGTCGCAACCCATTAAGCTGCAAATGTGGTTGGACATTGAACCATCGCGCTTTGGCCCTCGTTCTAATCCTCAATGTGTGCGCTGGAATTCCTTTACCAATCAATGGACCCGTCTGGGCTGTCAAACTGATATACCCGATTATGACACCATGCATTTGCTGGCAGCCGCACATGCTTCGGCCTCCTCCTCCTCGTCATCGTCGTCCTCGTCCGCCTCCTCACTGGCCATAATTGTCAATTGTACCTGTACGCACATCTCCAATTACGCTGTCATTGTTGATGTTATCGATCCCGAGGACATACCAGAGCCCTCACTGCTGGTGCAAATCACATCATATTCGGCATTCCTGGTCTCGCTGCCTGTGCTCCTTAGCGTGTTGATTGCGCTAGCCTTGTTGCGCGGCCAGCAAACCAACTCGAACACAATTCACCAGAACATCGTCCTATGTGTGTTCTTTGCCGAATTGCTCTTCTTTGTGGGGATGCAATCTCGCCGTAATTTGCTCGAAAACGAATTCCCCTGCAAACTGATTGCGATTTGTTTGCATTACTTCTGGCTGGCCGCATTCGCCTGGACGACCGTCGACTGTGTGCACTTGTATCGTATGCTGACGGAGATGCGTGATATTAATCATGGTCCGATGGGTTTCTACTTTGCCATGGGTTATGGTGCACCCGCCATCGTCGTGGGCCTGTCGGTGGGAGTGCGTGCTCACGAATACGGCAATAGTCTGTTGTAAGTATGCTTTGATTGATTATTGAAAGACACGGCACGGACGAAGAGAAGAAAAACACGTAACACTATGTACAATGTCGATGTAACTCAGGCATTCCAAAGACTCAAGCATTTTAGTTTTGTTGGAAGGGGCCGGTTGGGGGTTGACTGAATGTAGTGTAACAATTTTTTGGCAATGAATGGTGTGTGTATGTATGTGAGTGCATACAATGGCAAAATGATTGGTTTTGAAATTGAGGGATTAGCTGCACGGGCTGCATATGTGAGATTGTGTGGGAGGGGTTGGGCGAAACGTTAACGACGCTTTGGCAGCATTTAGAAATCTTAGATGAATGTCGAATACTGCGTAACCTAAATTTTTTGGAGAAATCGTTGTAAATTCATCCGGTGGCTTCATAAATGTAAAGGTGTTGAAGCAGTGAGAGGTTTCACTCGGTCACTGGAGTATTTGTATATAAATTTAACACAATTTGGATATCGGTTTAAAGGACTTTGGCCGCTTTTGAAGCAGTTTATGATATTATCTTAGAATTTTTTAGATAACAACTAAGTTACAAATTAATTAACTTTTCTAGCCAATTTTAAATTTCTTATTTTCAATTTACATATATCCATACGGCTTTTTGTCAACATGTTACTTTCCTCGTAATAGTCTACTTTATGCCAAAGTTGAAGAACATTTGTTTATGAAGCCCATGTGGGTTAAGAATATATATTTTGATATCGACAACGATTTCCACATAAATTTGAGTACAATTAGTGAGCGATAGATGGCTCTAGAGTATAGCAACAATGATTTCCAAATAAATTTAAATAAAACTACTGAGCGATAGATGGCTCTAGAGTAGCAAACACTATGACCGCACACAAATTATACTTTTAACAAGTTACCGTTTCAGTTCAAATGATTTCCTCATAAATTTAAGTACAACTACTGAGCGATAGATGGCTCTAGAGTAGAAAACACTCTGAACGCACACAAATTATACTTCGAAAACGTTAACGTTTCAGTTCAAAGAGTTAAGAATATTAGTAAGCGATAGATAACTCTAGAGTATTACGACAATGATTTCTACATAAAATTTAGTACAATTAATGGGCGATAGATGGCTTTAGATTATAAAACACTCTGAACGCACAAAATTAATACTTCCAAAAAGTCAACATTTTAGTTCGAAGAGTTGCGAATATATCACTATACTGAAAACTGTTTTTAATTACTTACCTTTAACGTCTCACCCTTTCTTTTTTCACTCTTCTCTGCTCTTCCTCTCTTCAGCTGCTGGCTTTCCGTTTATGAACCCGTGGTTTGGTGGCTTGTTGGACCCATAGCCGGCATGTCAGTGGTCAATTTGCTTATACTCTTTGTATCCGTTAAGGCTGCCTTTACACTCAAGGATCACGTATTAGGGTTTGGCAATCTACGCACTCTACTATGGCTCTCGGTAGTATCGCTGCCTCTAATGGGTGTCATGTGGGTTCTAGCCGTTTTGGCAGCTTCCGAAAGTTCGCAACTGCTGAGTATGCTGCTCTCAGGCGTAGTAGTATTGCACGCCATATTCTGTCTAGTCGGCTACTGTATTATCAATAAACGCGTTAGGGAAAACTTGCAGAGGACCTTCCTCAGATGCATGGGTCGAAAGGTGCCCTTGTTGGATTCTTCCATGGTGGTGAGTAACAGTTCGCATAATGTCAATGGCGGCAGTTCGAGGCCCAATAACTTTCTCAATGCCAATGGATATGATACTCAACGACGAAACGTGGGTATAAGTGTGTCAAGCACTACGTCAAGAAGTACGGCCAAGACTAGCTCCAGTCCTTATAGGTAAGTTAAGAGATTTTTACTCCTCGCGAGGTCTTTACGCACAATGCTAACCAATTTAAAGTATTTCCTCTCCTAGTGATGGACAATTGCGCCAGACTTCGACTTCGACGTCGAATTATAATTCAGCCTCTGATGCGCCCAGTTTTCTACGAGGATTTGATTCGTCCACCACCAGTGGTCAAAGGGAGGGCAAATCACGCCGTCATCGCAAGGACAGCGATTCGGGTTCAGAGACCGATGGCCGTTCTTTGGAATTGGCCTCCAGCCATTCTAGTGATGACGATGAATCAAGAACCAATCGCTCCTCCACCACTGGCACGGCGACCAGCACACATCGCAGTACAGCTGTGAGCATAACACCCTCTTATCTGCCCAATATCACGGAACATGTCCAGGCCACCACGCCCCCTGAACTAAATGTGGTGCAGAGTCCTCAACTGTTCCCCAGTGTAAATAAACCCGTCTATGCTCCGCGTTGGTCCAGTCAATTGCCCGATGCCTATCTGCAGTCGCCACCCAACATGGGTAGATGGTCCCAGGATACGGGCTCCGACAATGAGCACATTCATCATGGCCAGAAAATGACAATATCACCCAATCCTTTGCCTAATCCCGATCTGACGGACACCTCGTATCTGCAGCAGCATCACAACAAAATCAATATGACTCCATCAATATTGGAGAATTTGCAAAACGCCCGTCCCACTGACAGTTACGATGGCTTAGAACGTGAGAGCCTTTATGGTCGCCGCACGGACAATTATGTGCAATATGACGGCTTACCGCCCAACATCACCAACTACAAACCACCCAGCCATTATGGCAGTGAACACGATTACAATGGCAGTAATGGCAACAACAGCAATGGAGGCGGTAGTGGCAGCGTCAATGGCGGCAGTGGCAATGGCAACGGTGGCACTCAAATCGTCAATCATATGCGCACCTTTCACAATGACAATGCCTATCTTAGCGATAGTATCTACGACAAACAAAGGACCATAGGTTCACCTTACATGTCCAAGGAACGCATTACACCCGATATCTATGGATCGCGGGAGAATCATTATAGTCTGAAGAAACATCAACCACCACCTATGTATGGCGCTGATTCAGTGCATTCAGTGCACTCACTGCTGCGCTCTGATTATCATCATCAGCAACAGCATCAACAGCAACAGCAGCAACATCAACAACAACAGAGACTGCAACATCCGGATCATCATTCGGATCGTTTATCGGAGAATTCCGATAAAAACGGCTATCACTTTCCGTACACAGCCGAAGAGGATCATTTAACGACGACGGCTCGCAAACTGAGTCTACAACATGCCCACTCGCCATCGCTGCATGGTGGCTCACAGCAGGTTCTTAATGGTCATCATCATCCCCATCATGGTCCCGTGAACGATATCAATAATCCCGGCGTGATGAGTCGCCATACGTTAAATGGTTCACGTCACAGTTCAAGAGCGTCCTCACCGCCCTCATCCAGTATAGCGCCAATGCAACCGCTGGCACCGCTCACCAGTATAACCGACACAGAGTGAGTGTGAATCTTTTGTATAAGTAAAATTTATGGGAAATGGATTTGAGTTGCGTATGTTTTATTATTTTACTTTTTGCTCTCTCTTTAATCCTTAATTTTTATTTAATTTTTTTTGGTGTTTCTTTTTTGTTGTAGTGGAGTTCTGTGTGCAATGTTTTCTGTTACTTATTTCGTTTAAAGGTCATGGATTTGTTATATTAAGGAGAGGGAAAGAAAAGTAAAGTGATGTCTACGCAAACAATTGATTGTTTGAAGATTTATATCATGGTAAAAGGGATCAAGATTTAGATCAAGTTAGACCAAGTTAAAAGGGGCCTTCTGTTTGGCTTAACTGAGGATTTTTTTCAGGAATACAGGGTTCAACTGTTGACGATGGTTTAACTTCCAGTTGATTTTCAGCTGGTTTTTATTCCTGATCTTTTCTCAAAATTTTCCAAATAGCTGAAGGGCAGAGACCGAGTTGCTGAGAACTTCGTCTGATCGATTAATTAGAGTCCTTTGTCACACTCACGTCTACACCTGCGATGGATTCTTGAGTACACATGTTCAGGAGGGGTGGAGTCCTCCATCTGATCAGACCTTCATAGTGATACTAGATGTGAAACACACTGAGGATACTGTACACATGGTACGGGCTCGCTGTGTCTGAATATTATACAAAAGGGTAACTTTGGTCATGTATCGATCTATAGTATTGCGTATTAGCTGTTCAGTTGGATGAGCATGCGCACTGTAAACTTGACAAGGTGATCATCTATTTTGACGAATATAAGGCAAATTATAGGAATTACTTCGGTGACTGTGGGTTAAAGGTGTAAAAGGCTGCAGTTAGTCGCGTGTACTAACTATCATGCCATGGTCGACCCCGACAATAATAGGGCATTAATTCCTTTAATTAAATCGTGTTTATGAGTTGGTACATACTCATGCCAGTTAATTGCTGTCGTGACCGTAAAAAGCTATACCGGCAGTATATCTGTACACGCGACTTTGTTATTCTTAAGCTGTACAATTGCCGTACTGAAGTCGTTTTAGCTCGGTGTACGACAATCTACTCCGTCATCGATACCATGCCAATGGTTCCGATGCCTTCAGCAACGAACAAATAACAAAAATGTTACCTCCATATTTGCCACTCACTCTGCGTATCCGTGGCAGAGTACAAAAAGGTTCGCTCCATATTTGCAACTTATTTTGAGCTTTCTTGGCCAGATTTACATCTCTGTATTTATAAGTGGGGATCCTGTTCCATAAGGTAAAATGTAAAGGTTTTGCAATTTTTTGCAGTTATTACGAGTAATTGAGAGAGTTTGTTGTAATAGACATTGGCTATCTTGGTGATATGTAACCTGGAGATATCTTACTTTGTTCATCGCAATTAGGGGGGTTTGCTAACAGAGTTGGTTGGAAATAGCATTGGCTGTCTCTGTGATATGCAACCTGGCGATGTCTTTTAGTTCGGTTAAGTGGTTTCTTTGGGGATCTTGTTTCATTAAATTAAATTTTGTTAACATTTTCGAACTACACCTCACTTCCAGTAAGTTTCGGATATCCTTTCTCTTTAATGATTTTGACTCTTCATAATACCATTACTTGCCTAAGCCTGTTTTTTCATAGCCAAGTAACGTCGTTGCGGCCGTAGCCATGTTTTTTTTTCAAAAATTGAAATATTTGGATAGAATAGGCATTTGCTATCACGGTGATATGCAGCATGGCGATGTTTAGAAGTCGTAGAATGCTTACTAAACAGATAATGTGTTCCAGGTTCTTCGAAATTAGGGGGTTTGCTAGCACAGTCGGTAAGAATAGGCCTTGGTTATCTCAATGATATGCAGCCTGGCGATGTCTTGCCTTTTTCGAGTTTGATAAAGTGGTCATAGAATGCTTACTACACAGCTAATGTGTACTAGGTACACCGACATTAAAAAGGTTTGCTAGCAGAGTTAGTTGAAATAGACATTGGCTATCTCAGTGGTATGTAGCATTACGATGTCTTGCTTCCTTTGAGTTTGGTTAAGTAGTGCTAGAATGTTTAATATACAGCTAATGTGTGTCAGGTATATCGAAAATAGGGCTATTTGCTGGTAGAGTTTGTAACAATAGGATTTGGCTATATCGGTGATATGTAGCCTAGCGATGTCTTACTGCCTTTTAGTTTGGTTAAGTTGTCCTATAATGATTACTATACAGCTAATGTGTTCCAGGTACATCGAAATTAAGAGGGTTTGCTAGCAGATTTGGTTATATAGAATAGATATTGGTTATCTCAGTGATATTCAACCTGGCGATGTCTAGTTTTCTTTATGTTTGATTACTAGAGATTTTAGCACTGTTTAAAATCGTGCGTACTTTGGCTGCAACAAGGTGGTTATACGAGTATATATCTATGAGTTTGGCTAATTGGTTACAAAATGCTTACTATACAGCTAGTGTGTGAAATGTATATCGAAACTAGGAGGGCTTGCTAGCAGAGTTTGTTGGAATAGGCACTGGATATCTCGATGATATGCAGCCTGGCGATGAATTGCTTCCTTTGAGTTTGGTTAAGTGGTGCTAGAATGTTTAATATACAGCTAATGTGTGTCAGGTATATCGAAAATAGGGCTATTTGCTGGTAGAGTTTGTAACAATAGGATTTGGCTATCTCGGTGATATGTAGCCTAGCGATGTCTTACTGCCTTTTAGTTTGGTTAAGTTGTCCTATAATGATTACTATATAGCTAATGTGTACCAGGTACATCGAAATTAAGAGGGTTTGCTAGCAGATTTGGTTGAAATAGACATTGGCTATATCAGTGATATTCAACCTGGCGATGTCTAGTTTTCTTTGTGTTTGATTACTTGAGATTTTATCACTGTTTAAAATCGTGCGTACTTTGGCTGCAACTATGTGGTTATACGAGTATATATCTACACCACCCATCACAGTTTAGTTCACAACTTAAAGCATTCCTTCTCCCACGATTACCACGTGATCATTGTGTTTCTCGTCTTTTGATCAAGGGTCATGTTGTCTTATGGTCATCTTTGTGTTGGAAATATGGTTCCATTCGCTACTAAAATTTCTGCCAACACGAAGCTAACCAGTTTGAACCGTTATCTAGATGTGACGCTATGTACATTAGGGTGAGAATTTCCAAACAAGTTGAAGGTACTAGGCCCTTAAAGTAACACTGCCAAAGGGTTTGGGTTCTCAGGCCGATTCTTTCGTGGCCTTTTTATATTTTTTTATTTGCTTATTTTAACGTTTGTTCGCTTCGTTGTTCAGCTATAACTCAAGAACAATTGATGATTTCTCATTTCATTCTTCAGCAGTATTGTAGAGAAAACTTTGGGGGTTTTACTATACTGACCCCAGATTGGTTGTCGGACTGTGTTATGGAACCATAAATGCAGAACATCAGAACGATGTTCGAATGATTAATATAAAATTCGCATAAAAATTAATATTACTCATTCGTTGTATATATGTACATATATAGGGAGTACCATATGAAAACTCACTAGAAATGTATGTATATTACAGTATTTGGGTCAGGGTCGTCATTCAGCATCATCAGCAATGACCAGTTTTCTACTTATCACCGATGAGACGGCCTATATTTGGCCAGAAATTTTGAGGTTTTAGGGAAAATTTATGAAAAAAAGTCGATGTGAATTTTTTTTAAGATTAGTTCAACTTGATTTTTTAGCCTTAGCTACAATTCTGCTAAAGAATAAAAGAAGAAATCATCAATGGTTCTTGAGCTAAACGAACAATCATCAAAATAAGGAAAAAAATTATACAAGGTCATAAAAAAGTTTGGCCTGGGAACGCCAAACCCATTGGCGACTCTACTGCACTGATCTAGTACCTTCACCCCGACTTGGTATTTCTAACTCTACCCCCCCCCCCCCCCCCCCTGATTGGTTGTTGCTCTGTGTTGTTAAACAATAACTCCATATATTGGCACGATGTGCGTATGATTAATATAAAATCCTCATAAAATTAATATAACTCATACGTTGTACACACACACATATGTAACGAGTATCATATGCAAATTCGCTAAACTCGCCTGGACATGCCACATCCTTTATTGGTTCTACTATACTGACCTAGTACCTTCAACCTGACTTGAAATTTTTCAACCCCTTAGATTGGCTGTTGTTATATTTAAGGAATGTGACTTATAAGACCACTGCCCCTCTATCGGTAGTGGGAGACGTACAACATTTCGCATATGTAGCAAACAAAAATTCACTTTACTTTCCCCCACCAACAAACCATGACCAAATAATCATTTTTTATTTAATACAACCATAAGCATATGAATACTACCAATTTTATTCTCGGTGTCTATGTTAAACAAAGCTTTATTACATTATTACTTCTGAATTTTTGCATTGATTTAGGAATCATTTAATTATCAACTTCTTTTTTATAAATTTTATTTTTCGCATTGATTAAGGATTCTGTTACTAATCAACTTCTTCTATTATAAATTTTTGTTTTAATTTTTTTCAACTCATTCACGTAACATCTTCGTTTTTTTCTAATTTTTATTTTTACAATGTTGTTCGTTTGAATTGTTGATTTTAAGCCACTTTTGTTTCGTACTCCTGCATTTTGTCGCAATACAGCAAAATTACTAAGTGCGTTTTCTTTTTTCTTTATTTTCTTATTTTTTTTTCTTTCTTTCTTGTCTGTTTAACAAAACTGAAAATACCAACTGAAAAATCTAATTTGAACCCAGAAACATTTGAAACATAAAAGAAACTTTATTCATTGCTCTCCATTATTTGTGTTCTCTTTTTTCGTCTAATTTCCATTCCTCCTCGCTATCATCACCACCACTACCACCACCTATCATCCAAACCAACACACACACATTTGGCCATCATTTCATTGTATTTTAACTATGTGTGTGTGTGTATCTGCTACAAACGTTTATGGGAAACTATAATTTACACACATGCACGGAAATGAAAACAAACAAACTTCCTTTCATATTATCATCAATCCTGTAAAACAAAAATGAAACAAAATGATATAAACTGATATAACAATAACAACAACAAATACGATATCTTTACTGACCGGACGCACACGAAATAAACAAAAACGTAAACAAAAACAACAACAATTGACCATTGACCATCCTGGCTGCTGCTTTCCACGCCATTAAATACTTGCACTTGTATCCTTTTTTAACACTACAAATCCATGCACACACACATATATGCCCCACTATGCAATGAAACTGAAATTGTTGATCCTTTTGCTCCCCCATTCCCCCCTCGTATGGGCAACAAACTAATAAATCGGTATACTCCGGAATATCCGCTCCATGGTACTACATCCTGTACGCCACACATCCATACGTACATTCAAACATATTTGGACACTTTTATTGATGTATACTTGCCGTACTACTGTACACGTATTTACAACTACACTTACACTGCTTACGCACTTTACCCTACCCTTACAATGATGGCTTACACCTATCTCAATCATGAAACAAAAATTGCAAAAAATTTCACTTCCCTTTTGCACTATTGTTTTCACACACACACACACAACAACAACAACAACAAAACCCCCAAAATCACTACAACCACTTTGCTATCTGTGTATGGTGAATTTTCCAACTCGCCCCTCACCCCCCGTCTGTGTGTGTCCTTAAAAAACTACTTGGTTGTTGTTGTGGTCCTTTCGGGTTTTGATTTCCATGTTCTTGGCTGGTTGCCATTATTCGCCCCCTCTTCCTTTTAACATCCACCTCCCTCAATTATGTCTTGTTCTTTTTCGACTTATGGCAAATTTTGCATTTAACCCCAAAATTAGTTCTTGGACCTGGGAGCGTTTAAAGAAAATCTAATCATAAACTTTTTTCTGTTCTATATTCTTCTACTTCTACTATGCTTTCATCACAATACACAATACGCTCAACACATAACGCCAACGATTTATTTGATTAAACACAACAACAACAACAATATTGAACTATTATATGCGGCTTGTATGTGTATACATATATATATGTGCGTGTGTGGGGGAATCTTGGGTATCAAATGGGTACTCGGACGTAATAATGTTAACAACACTTACGAAATGCTTTATTTGCTTTGCTGGACGTCAAATTCACATTTGCACACACACACACGCGCACCCACAAATTACTTAAACTGTGGGGGGCTACAAATGCATTAATATACCAATAAAACCAACACTTGCTTTAACAATAACAACAACAATAACTTCAACTACATACCAACATTGATGATAATAAATAAACACTGGGCCATGGTTTACTTGGCACACTAATACACATACACATACGCACACAAATAACTAAACAAATGTCCTTTGAACTTTGGTGAATAATGAATGGCCTGTCCCCCACTAACAACGACGACGATGACGATAAACCAACCATGCAATTATGTAACTATGCCAAAACAACAACAACTATACAAAATCAACATCATCATCATCATCGTTGTCATACAACAACAACTATAAATAAACAAATGCAACAATTGTCTTTAATTTACTACCGGGAAAAAACAACAAAAAATACTATGGCAAATACTGTTATGGCCATAATAACAAAACTACCAACACTACTACAAATACTACAATGGTTATAACAACAAATAAACCAACTAAATGACTGACACTACTAATACTTGGACATATATAAACCACTACAACTACTACTACTGCCACTACATGATGTAATACCTATACATATACATTAATACTGCAACGACAACTACCACTACCACCACTACTACAACTACTACTACTACTATCACCACTTCTACAACTACTATTGCCACTGCTTTTCATCTTTTCCCCCTGTTTTCCTTCTCGACTACTGTGCGCTTTCAAACAACACCATTGTCATTTTGTGTGGCGAATATCAACAATCAACCAAACCAACAACAAAATAAACATCAACAATATCAACAACAAAAACAACATTATTTATTTACTTTGTCTTCACTCAATCTACTCTACAACTAACATTCACATATAAACAACATATATACATATATCGTACATACGTATACAATGTTGTATCTATATACATACACACTTGATAATATACGTATCTACGTTGTGTACTATGTATAATGCAGATCAGAGGTAAACCACAAATTCATTTAACTTTATAATCTAATAAACTAATATCATTTATTTATTATCTATTGTTTATACTTATATATTCTTTCTCCTGTGTCATCACATCACTGCCAACATTAAGGGTATTCACTTGTGGCAGGATAAGAGAGTTTTTGTTATATACTTTTGGTTTTGCAATAGAAATAGTATAATTTTTCGATAATTAAAAGACTTTCTTCGATTATTATTTGTAAATGTTTCATTGGTAAAAATATAATTTTACAGCAAAAACATTAGACCTTTAACTATAGATCCAAAGGACCATTCTACGGCTTAGAAAAAAATACTTTTTTGGAATTTTATTGTAGACAGATTTTACTTTGGAACATTTTCGGGGTCATTGTCTGGGGGATATTAAATTCCAAGTCAGGGTAAAGGTGCTAGGTCAGTATAGTTAAACGTCCAAAGGATTCGGCCTATGGTCTGAGACCTTTAGATTTTGAATTATCTTGATTTTTGTTTTCTTAGTTATTCAGCTGTAACTCAAGAATCATCAATGATTTCTCATTTAATTTTTCAAGTGAGTTATAGCTACGGCTAAAATAGACAATTTATATTAGTATATTAATTTTAAAAATCAAATTGGACTAATTTTATTGGAAAAAATCCAAAAAAAATTTTATTTATAAACTTTTTTATAAGTTTTTCAAAAGACCTCTCCAATATTTCTGGCCTTATATACGCTGTTTCAACTGTGGTAGAAAACTGGTCATTGCTGATGATATTGAATGACGACCTTGACCCATGTGCTGGACTGTATGGGGTTTGCATATGGTGCTCGCTCGCAACATATGTATGCATGCATGCAATACGTATTAGTAATATTAATTTTATGCAGATTTCATGTTAATCATACGCACATCGTTCCATTTTGGATTCTTATTTTAATAATAATGCATTTTTTTTGAAGAGATCACTCGATAAAATTAGTCCAACTTGATTTTTTACATGGATATATTTATATATATTATTCAATTTAGCCTTAGCAATAATTCTGCTAAAGGATGAAATGAGAAGTCGTTAATGGTTCGTAAGTTATAACTGAATATAACTTAAGCAACATATATGAAAGGTCATAAAATTATACCTTTACTTTACTAACGTAGTACCTTCACTTGTAGTACCCAGACTGGGAATTTCTAACCCCGGAGAATGACTGTTGCACTGTGTTATTTTAAGGGAAATTGTTTTGTTTTTATTTTTTATGGAATATGTAACTGAACGATGTTAAAAAAAAACTATATATAAATGACATAAAAACTATTTTCTTATCAGATTTATCCATCAACTACCGCACGTAGAATAAAATTGCAATCCCTTTGGTCTCTTGCGCTTCGAAAATAGTTCGTCACACTAAGTTTAGATAACAACACTTTAACCTGATCCATTCAACGATGTTTTAATAGTCACCTTTAGCGCCGCCCATTGAGTTTAGTGCCAAAGACTTTTCAAGCTGGGACATTTTCATCTATTTGTACAATATACTAAGGTCAGCGTCTTCGGTCTCCTTGGACTCGACAAGCAAGAACACGCGACTACCAGGCGGGAGATCCATGGCCCGATTCCTGTCTCCAATCTTGTGCATTTTTCTTTCCTTGCCGGGCCCTTCGATGTTGTCGCCATCTACTTCGCTCGCATTCATCGATAGACAAGTAGGTGCCGTTAGTTGTGAATCTAAATATAGCAGCTTTTTTTAGGAGCTTTGTGCGCATGGTCTAAATAATAGTACACATTTTATAAATTTTTTGGACTAGCATTCGTGCAGCTCTTCAAATCTATAAGCAGCACTCCCAGATAGATTTTTGCAATTATAGCTGTGGTCATTTGGTCTGGGTGGTGGTACCAGTATTATACCTTTTTGTGACCTTTTTACCCGTGAAAGAACGATTTTCGAAAAATCACTCCGTGCGGTTTGCTAATTCTAAACCGGGCATCCTCATATAGGTTTTCGCTTTACCTATTTGGTTTGGGTGATGGCACCAGTTTTACCCCCTTTTTGGCCCTTGTTTTAGCCCTAAAAGTACGAATTTCGAAAAATTATTCGTGCAGCTATCTAATTCAATAGGTAGAAAATCCATGTAGATTTTCACAATTCCACCTTAAGCCGTCTGATGTCGGTGATGGTAACAGTTTTATCCCTTTAGGCCTTTTTTACCCCTAAAGGTACATATTTTGAAAATAAAAATCCCTTCGTGCAGCTCTGTTGTTCTGTAAGAAGAATGCAAGTGTATATTTGCACAACTTTAGCTTTAGCCATTCGGTGTAGGTGATGGTATCCATTTTTCCCCTATTTGGGCCTTTTTTTAGCCCTAAAAATACGTATTACGAAATTCCTTTATCCTATCTATAGCCGTTTGGTTATGAAACACCCAGTAAGTCAGTCACCAAGCGTTTTTATACATATAGATGATACCAATCATGTTTACTTCGACGTTTCTCATGACCATCTTCTTCTCGCACCACAAATTACCGTCCTATCATAAGCCTTGTTTGGTCGAAAAAGGACTCTATCAATTTTTTTTCCCATCTTCACTGAAGACTTCGTGTCGATCAGTGTCATCCCATAAAATCGCATTAGCTTCGCACGGATACCAAACTCAGCCATGCGATCTTATAGTTTCTGTGGTATCGAACATCAAACCCATATTTTTAGTTGATAAAAAGATGGTATGTGTCGATCTGCATTACAGCTTGGGTCTTCCCCAGAATTTGTCGTGGTCTGGTCGATCGTGGTTCTAAAGCCAAACTGTTATGGTTCACTTCTGTTCGTTAAAATGCCTTTCAATTAACACTCTAAACAGAACCTTGCATGCGATGGATGAAAGTCTGATACCACGGTAATTAGTACACACATTTGTACACATAAGTACAGTACATAGATCACTCAGATTCCAATCATCGGAATAGTATTTATTATCTGGTGCATGCACGTTACCACCTCATCGCCGCCAGCCTTTAAAAGCTCTACTGGCAGTCCATCGGCTGGCCGTAGCTTTAAGTCATGCAATTGCTTTGTTGATGTCATTTTGTCCCGGTGGTGGGCAACCAGCCCCATCGTCGATGATAACCTTGATTTCATCACTTGTGCTGCCTTTGGCAACGAACTAAGTCCAAAAATGGTCCCTCCATATTTGCAGCACACTCTCCGTACAGATGGAGATTCCTGTTCTCTTAACCTTCGCTTTTTACCTTATAGTAGAACTTTTACGCTTTATCTCTGTCCATGTGCTTTTCATTTAACTGCACTTTCTCTTCCCCTTCATAGACGCTTTTTGCATCTTGAAGAGGTGTTTCGTATTTCTCCTCTTCTCTTTTCCATTTATCAATTGACAACAGCGTCTTTTCTTCCACAGACGCTTTTTCCGTCTGAATAGGCGTTTCATCTCCCTCCTTTTCTCTTTATAACGCTCCGTCACCGCACGCGTCGCCTTTGGCTGCAGTTTTGCCTTGTATGCAGCATCCATTTCCTCAGACATTTCGCGACATTCATCATCGTACCAGGGCTTGTCTGTGCGTGGTTTTTCATAACCCAGTACGGTTGTTGCGGCAGTGGTCATAGAATTGGCAATATGCTTCCACTGCATGTCGGGAACATCAGAACTAGGGGGATTTGTATGGAGTAATTGAGAGAGTTGGTTGGAGTAGGCATTGGCTATCTCAGTGGTATGGAGCTTTGTGATGTCTAGCTTCCTTGCTTTCTTTGCGTTTGATTAGACTGAATTTTCCGACTGCCGAAGCAAAAGCATCTTCCCTTCCTATTTTAGCATTAAAATCTCCCAGAACAATTTTAATGTCATGTGCAGGGCAGCGGTCATATATAGCCTCCAGGCGCTCATAGAATGCATCTTTGATGTCATCGTCTTTGTCTTCCGTCGGGGCGTGTACACAAATCAGCGTAATGTAAAAATATTACGCCCGGATGTGAATGGTGTCTATACGGTCACTTACAGGGTTAAACCGCGAGACCAGGTGTTGAAGTCTCTTGCCGACTATGAAACCACATCCAAATTCGTGTCTTTCTGCATGGCAGCTGTAAAAGATGTCACAGTTCTTCCGTCGTGTGCATCCCTGTCCCGTCCATCTCATTTCCTGTATGGTGGTGATGTCAGCCTTGTATTTTTCGAGGACATCCGCCAGTTGGATAGAGGCACCATCTCTGTATAGAGTTCGGACATTCAAGGTGCATATCCTTAAATCATGGTCCTTATATCGTTTGCAGGGGTCGTCAACATTTGGGGGGGTTCTTGGTTTTTCTTTTCTTCGTGTTTTAATAATAAATTTAGTTTAAGGAGAGTGGCTTATTAGGCCACCGCTCCCGATCCTAGTTTCTTGGGGCTGCCAAAGCCACTAAGAGAGCCTGTGTGAAGCTTCAGTAACTTCTGTTATCTACTTCCTAAGACGCATCGGTGGTAGCATGCCGATTAGGTTACTCAACATTTCGCCTTCTAACTTTAGCTAACTACTTTAAAGTCATTGCCCGGGGAATACTTGGTCTAAGACCGGAAGTAGTTAGCTGCTTGGACAGTGCCACAAAGGAATCGCTTCTGGTCACTCCCAAGTGAGTGACAATCAGTAACTTTCAACCTCTGGGCAAACTCCCATCCCATTATAAGTCTCTAGGCTACTACAAATCCACATGCTAATATGTGTCTTTCCCCATATCAGCTGAAATCAATGTCGCAACTTAGTCGCATATTTGTCGAGGACATTCGTCAGTGGGTTAGTGGCACTTTTCACATAGAAAATCCGGAAATTCTAAGTGCATCTCCTTTAATTATGGTCCTTATAGCATTTGCGGGAGCCGTCAACATTTGTGGGGTTCCGTTCGCTACTTTCCTCTGTGTTTTCGTAGACAGTAGAAGTCTAAAAGGCGGTTGGCTGGACAAATACTTAAAATTTAAGTAAAATGTATACAAAATTTACTTCTTCCTTTTTCTGACCAGCCAATGTTAATATCATTGATGATTCATCCAAATTTTAAGCACTTCTGTATAACACAGTGCAACATTTCTAAGGTCATCGTCTGGTGCCGCCTTCGTACCCAGATATTTTTGAAGTATATACCGACCCAAAAAAATTGCATCCAGTGCATAAAAATTGCAAAAATATGGGAAAAAAGAATAATTTTTTCATGATGTTTTCCACACAAAATTTATTTCGTTGTACTCCGTGGCGTATGATTTATGTGGAATATTACTTATTATAATCATAATTATATGGTGAAAATATCATGAAAAAAGCCTATTTTCCCATATTTTTACAATTTTCATGCATTAGTTCCATTTTTTTCGGTCGGTCTATTTGAGACTTTTTTTTGCTGTGGTTTAGATCTACAACTTTGCCGAAGACGACAAGAAAAAATTCCGAACAGTTAATGAAATATGGACTCCCTAAAAATGGTCAAAAAAATCGTATTGGGGTCAAAATATTGGAGTATCCATAAAAAAATGTTTCGATATAATGGGGCCAAATCCTTTGGGGATTTTTTTAGTCTCGGTATATACTTCAAAAATAGCTGGGTACGAAGGCGGCACCAATTTATGTGTTGCACTGTGTAAGTAATTCTACAATTTTTCCTTCTTCTAGGTAAGCTCTTGTTTTGGCTAAGTTCCTATATCAAAAAATGCTGATTTTGTTATTGATTGTCTCAGTTACATATTTATTCTTCCATATATTCTAGAAAGTCGAACAATTTTAGTTAAAGGTTTACATGAATGACATTGTAAAATACTTAATTATAAAAAGACGTGCGACTACTATTGCTTTACATTAAAAAAAACTATATAATTAGACTTTATGTAGATTATGCATCACACGTACAAAGGATTTCAAATTGCTCTATATATTCGGTTTAAAAAATCTCTCACAAAGCAGGTCCTGCTGTGTACTCCTTCTTTCATGAAATATGAATAAATTTATTAATTTTTTTTAAAATCCAATAAAATAGCTTCACTGTCCACCACCAACTAAAAGTGAATACCCTTATTGTTGCATCTATATTTATTGTACAGAGTTTGTTTTAATTTTTCTTCGTATACTTTTAACTATTTGCTGTAAAGTTTTTTGCTAAGCACTGTTTTTTTATTTCCATTTGTCATACTAACCATTTGCGTTTAACAAAATGTTTTAGTATTATACTCCTAGACATCAAAAAGTATTTAAAGTTATATTTATGAAAATTATTTACAATTTTTTATTTATTTAATAGAAGACAATATAAGTAGTTGGCAAATTCCTTTGTAAATAAACTCTTATAAGACAAGTTATTGTACATCAAATAGAAAGATTTTCATTGCATTTGATTGTTATACTTTACAATTAAAAGCCACTCCATATATGAAATTTTAATTGGCAAAGCAAAAACTAAATCTTAGAATTGTCTTAAGTGTGCTTTAAATATTGTATTCAACAAACTATATAAAAATTTTCTATTTGTGCAATACGTGCTCAAACATATTTTTTTTTTTTTTTGTTAAAGTTATTATTTGTAAAATATCCAATTAAACTTAAATATTATAGGTTGAACTTGTTTGTTTAATTTCAAAAGTATTTTTCACATACATAAAGTATTTACTTTGTTATCATTCGTTATAACATTTATACGTACACGTTTTTTAATTAATTTTCAATTTTTTTTGTTTGTATTCGTTGAAATTTAATGGAACATATTTGTTTAACACCTTTGAAATAGCTCTATAGGCATTACACCAAATGCCGATTATGGTAGGGAATGAATATGGCAAAAGCTGTCTGTGGTATCTTTTAGGTTAGAGAGATTTTTTAAATAATCTTTAAAATTTACAAATGAAATGGAAATTAAATAAATGTGAAAGAATTAAGCTCTTACTAAGCATGCCGATTAGTTGTGAATCTAAAAATAGAAAGCGTATTAATTCACAACAACGCGAGAAGTTATCCCATACCTCATTCATGGGGTGTAAAGGGAAATTAAGTGTTTTTTAAAGAAAAAATTTAGCTGGACTCTATAGCTGTAAATTGTTTGTTAAAACCATACATTTTAAATAAAATTCCAAATATTTTTTTAATGTAAAAGGACCACAAGGATTTTCAATAATTAGAGCTATTGAGTTTGCTTTTTTGTTATCATCGATTGAAATCAACCAGAAAACTAATTTCAATGATTTCACAATGCTTAGAATACAGTTTTAATAATTTTTTTATTTCTTTCAACAAGGAAGAAAAGGATTTGTGATAGAGAAATAATAGAAGATAGAGAAATTTGTAAACCTTTTAAATAACATTTTTAAAATTGCTTTAAAAAAAATACCTCAGCAATCAGTAAAATATATTCTTGTGGTTTTTTTTTTGCGACAACGACATCTATTGAAATTAGTACGACTATATATTTAAAAAACTTCAAATGGCAAATGGACACGTTTAACTAAAGCTAAAACACATTAAAAGATATTAACAAGGCTCAAAATCTCTTTAAGGACGAAATGATCACATACGAACTTGCGGTAGGTAATACAAATATTATACACAAAGAAAAACTGAATACAATTAACTCCATCTATTAACTCAGTCAATAAAATGGTTTTTTAAAACTCATATTTTATAGCACATTTTTTTAAATTACTTTAAAAAGGACCTTACGATTTCATTAAACTAAGTATTACTGATTTATCATCATCAAACGCCAACTACTGAAATATCTCTGGCTAAAATATTCAAATTTTCAAACTGCTTCATTAAAGTCTAACATTGGAAGTATTTTTTTTAAAGTTTTTCAAAAGGACTCATAGAAATTTATTTATCTACATTTTTTGCGTTCTCGATGCCACCTACTAAAATCTACGAGGCAAAATATGTATAGAAGATTTGAATGCTTCAAACTTGTTCCTTCTGACATTAATTGGCCAATTTTTTCTAAATTGTTTTTTTTTAAAAAAGGACGAAACTTACTCTTCGTGATCTGAGTCCTTTAAGTTTTGCCAATCTCAGTGTATTGGATATCTTGATGACATTTACTAAACTATGTTTTTACAGCATTTGCTAATGTTTTATTAGCCCAGTTTAATCCTTACTGTAAATATTTTTTGGAAAATGTTTAAAAAGTCTTGAAAATACAGAGTCTATTAGAAAACATATCTGAAGAACATTCTATTCACATTCAAAATACCCGATAAAATATGGTTTCTTAAAACAATGCCGAAAAGCTCATTAAAACTCATATCCTGGAGATTCATATTAGGTCCTGTGATTCTCAGAAAAGTCCTGCGAGGCCTTTAATGGTCCCTACGAGATTAGAGAGTGTGCTGTGTGAAGTCTCTTATATTCTGAAAGTCCCTAAGAGGTTCTGTGAGCCTAAGTTGCGTGCCAGTAGAGTCGTGCCAGTTTTTTGTTGATCTCATATACTGAAAGTTTTTACGAGGTCCTTTTAACCCATGTTGTCCCTGATTAAAATGTGTGTCGTGTTATATCTTTAATATCGTGTGTACGCGCACAAAGTGTGTTCTCACATTTCGGGAGTCCTGACGAATATCCTGTAAGTCACAGTAGAGTCCTTTAGTAATCCATAGGCGTACAAAGATTGTGCCGCGTGAAGTTACTTACTTCCTGGAAGTCCCAATAGATTTCTGCGAGCTCTGTAGTGATCCTTATGCGATTAAAGAGTATGCCAGGTGAAGTCACTCGTGTCCCGTGAGTCCCAGGTTAATCAAGTCCCTTTGTACTAAAGAGAGTAAAGCATAGAATTGTACGATTGTGTGGTCGCTCGTATTCTGGGAATCCTTACGTGAATCTGTCACTCCCAATGGAGACCAGCGAGTCTTTACACGAACAAAGAGTATGTCGTGTATGTTACTCAGATCGTGGGAGTCCTTAAATGGGCTTGTTGAATTCCGGGATTCTATTATTAACCCCTAAGCGATCTTTGGTGATTTGCTAATGAATAAAGAGTATGTCAGGTGATGTCACTCGGATTTCATTAGTAACTCCTACGCTATCCTTGGTGATCTCAGATATTGGAAGTCTTTACAAGGTCCTTTGAGCCTCAGTTAAGTCCCAGATAAATATGTGTGTCGTATGATGTCTTTAATATCCTGGAAGTTTGGAAAAGTTAATGTGTACTAGCACGTTCTGACGAATCTCGTGTGAGTCGCAGTAAAGTTCTGCGAGTCCTGTAGGGATCCATACATAAACAAAGATTGTGCCGCATGAAGTTACAAACTTCCTGGAATTTCCAACAGAGTTCTGGAGAGATCCTTACATGAATAAAGAGTATGACAGGCAAAGTCACTCATGTCCTTTGGGTACATGAGTACATGGTACCTTTAGTGATGCCTACACGAAAAAATTGTATGCCATGTAAAGCATTTCTTGGTCCTATCAGTCCCAGTGGAGTCCTGCGGTGTATGTCATTCAGGTCGTGGAAGTCGTTACATGTACCTTTAAGTTCCATTTGAGTTCCGGGATTCCATTAGTGACCCCTATGCGAATATAGAGTGTGTAGTGTCTGGTCCTTCAGAGCCTGGGAGTCCTGACAAATGTCCTGTAACTACCGGAGCCCGGCGAGTCCTTAAGTTATGTCAACAAAGATTATGATAATGCTTGCTTCCTTTAAATGCCCAGTAGATTCCTGCGAGTCCCTACGCAAATATAGTGAGTGACGTGTCTGAATCCTAATGTCCTGGGACACTCGAGGAATGTCTTGTGAGTAGCAATAGAGTGCTGCGAGTCCTTTAGTGATCCATATCCGAGCAACGATTGTGTCACATTACGTCACTTACTTTATGTGAGTTCCAGTAGAGTCCGACGAGTCCTTTAGTGATTGCGTTACTCAATAACGATATGTTTCACTTGTAAACCTTGCCTATTATTATTAAATCGACATTATCATTGTTTCATTTATAAATAATCAAACAATAGTTTTAATATTTAAAACATAATTCCGAAACGGACCGAAAGGGCTTGCAAAAAAATATGGCTACGGATTTTAGTCTTCGATGTCGCCAATTAAAATCTACTGGTATATAAATTGAAATTGGTTTGAAAGAGAAGGATATCACTTTATCTGTCTTTGAATTTAATTTGTAAACATTCCAACGTTTTTACTTTACATTTAAAAGCACTTGTTTTTCTTTTCTCAAAAAGGACGAAAAGGATGCTGAAACATTTAAGAGAAAGAGTTAAAAGTGTTTCCAAGGAACCCCTTACAACAACTACACTGCCAGAAAAATTATTAATCATTTCCCCATAATCCAATAACAATTACATATGTGATTAATGAACGAGTGCTTATTATAAAACAATTTGTCAGCCATCCTAGTAGTAATTTATTGCAGTTGCAATAAATTTCCTACTATACTACGAGTATACTTTACTATTTATTTATGACTTAAGTAACCACCTATTACTATTTGTTCATGTTATGAAACTCCATAAGGTTAATTTTCAGATTTTCTTTAATTTGTTATACGCATCCTGTCGATTATTTTGTAATTGATTTTCACAGTTTACAATACATCACAATTAGTAGTTTCATAATAATTGCAACGTTGCAATGGTTATAGATTGTAAACCTATTTTCAAATATCGTATATTTCACATCCATAAAAGTCTAAAGTCCTGACTCATTCTCTATTCCCTTTCTATACCTCTCTCGTTGACCCATCGAATAGTACTAGTCGGTGCATTGAGCAAAGAGCTAAAGTTTGTTTGCCATCGTCGCCTAGCAAATAAAAATGTAATTGATATTTACGAATGTGTTAAATTTATGGATTCGTTCAAAGTTTTATGTTTTAATACCAACACACACACACACAGCACACACAAAACAGCATACACAGCTCACATAAAGTGTGCACACAAAGTAGAGTTTATTTTCAATTCTGTTTCTTTCCTCAGTTGTTCTTTGTGTTGTTGTGTTATAAACTTTATTCCAATGTTTGAGTTTTATTTATGTTTCTCCATAAAGTAAACACATTTTCCCGTTGTAGTAAAGACGAATTCCCATACAAAAACACATTAATAGTTAGTTCTTACTGGGCACTTGAAGAAAAAGAAACTAACAAATACAAAAAAAAGTAAAGAAAACACTATTAAGAAAACAAGTCAATGCATTTATTCCATATACATATATATATATAAACTTTAAAACATTCACATATATATATACATATACTTTCATACAACAACAAACAGTTATAACATCAGTGAGAAAACAATGAAGTCTAACAATAAAAACAACTAAAAACATACTACCATTTTTCCTACACAGTTGGAGGACATATTATGGCTACAACAACAGCAACGGCGTCTATATCCTTGGTCCTTAACAGTCTGGTAGTTTACAGTTTTATACTCTTACATATACTACACACATATACATATACTATATAACATATAACATACTTTCAATACCAATAGCTCATTGTCCTTAAAGTTCGTCAGTTCTAGAGCTGAATCACACACACACACCCACAAAGTTCATACATTAACATTTACACAACCACACTCACACACAGAGTTCAAAACGTAATGTAATCGTATTAGTTCCCTTTTCAGTTACCACTACCAACACAGTTTGCCATTACCTCAAAAGCCATAAGTAAAAGTGGTACTAAAAGTAGGATATCCTTCATTGTTTGTCCCTAACCACCACCAGAACATTTGGATTTGATTGTATCCGTACTATTTGAAACATATGGTCGTAGTTTGAAAATAGTTTAAATTGTCCAACGAAATTTTAGTAGTAGTTAAAGAGGTCATTCAATATGAAATCAATTTTCAATATGATTAACTTTTTTATACTCTATGGGATAGTTAAGTAAATAAAAGTGATCAGATAGTTGAACAAAATTAATGAATAAAAATTAAAAATTAAAAATTAAAAATTAAAAATTAAAAATTAAAAATTAAAAATTAAAAATTAAAAATTAGAAATTAAAAATTAAAAACTAAAAATTAAAAATTAAAAATTAAAAATAAAAATTAAAAATTAAAAATTAAAAATTAAAAATTAAAAATTAAAAATTAAAAATTAAAAATTAAAAATTAAAAATTAAAAATTAAAAATTAAAAATTAAAAATTAAAAATTAAAAATTAAAAATTAAAAATTAAAAATTAAAAATTAAAAATTAAAAATTAAAAATTAAAAATTAAAAATTAAAAATTAAAAATTAAAAATTAAAAATTAAAAATTAAAAATTAAAAATTAAAAATTAAAAATTAAAAATTAAAAATTAAAAATTAAAAATTAAAAATTAAAAATTAAAAATTAAAAATTAAAAATTAAAAATTAAAAATTAAAAATTAAAAATTAAAAATTAAAAATTAAAAATTAAAAATTAAAAATTAAAAATTAAAAATTAAAAATTAAAAATTAAAAATTAAAAATTAAAAATTAAAAATTAAAAATTAAAAATTAAAAATTAAAAATTAAAAATTAAAAATTAAAAATTAAAAATTAAAAATTAAAAATTAAAAATTAAAAATTAAAAATTAAAAATTAAAAATTAAAAATTAAAAATTAAAAATTAAAAATTAAAAATTAAAAATTAAAAATTAAAAATTAAAAATTAAAAATTAAAAATTAAAAATTAAAAATTAAAAATTAAAAATTAAAAATTAAAAATTAAAAATTAAAAATTAACAATTAAAAATTAAAAATTAAAAATTAAAAATTAAAAATTAAAAATTAAAAATTAAAAATTAAAAATTAAAAATTAAAAATTAAAAATTAAAAATTAAAAATTAAAAATTAAAAATTAAAAATTAAAAATTAAAAATTAAAAATTAAAAATTAAAAATTAAAAATTAAAAATTAAAAATTAAAAATTAAAAATTAAAAATTAAAAATTAAAAATTAAAAATTAAAAATTAAAAATTAAAAATTAAAAATTAAAAATTAAAAATTAAAAATTAAAAATTAAAAATTAAAAATTAAAAATTAAAAATTAAAATTAAAAATTAAAAATTAAAAATTAAAAATTAAAATTAAAAATTAAAAATTAAAAATTAAAAATTAAAAATTAAAAATTAAAAATTAAAAATTAAAAATTAAAAATTAAAAATTAAAAATTAAAAATTAAAAATTAAAAATTAAAAATTAAAAATTAAAAATTAAAAATTAAAAATTAAAAATTAAAAATTAAAAATTAAAAATTAAAAATTAAAAATTAAAAATTAAAAATTAAAAATTAAAAATTAAAAATTAAAAATTAAAAATTAAAAATTAAAAATTAAAAATTAAAAATTAAAAATTAAAAATTAAAAATTAAAAATTAAAAATTAAAAATTAAAAATTAAAAATTAAAAATTAAAAATTAAAAATTAAAAATTAAAAATTAAAAATTAAAAATTAAAAATTAAAAATTAAAAATTAAAAATTAAAAATTAAAAATTAAAAATTAACAATTAAAAATTAAAAATTAAAAATTAAAAATTAAAAATTAAAATTTAAAAATTAAAAATTAAAAATTAAAAATTAAAAATTAAAAATTAAAAATTACAAATTAAAAATTAAAAATTAAAAATTAAAAATTAAAAATTAAAAATTAAAAATTAAAAATTAAAAATTAAAAATTAAAAATTAAAAATTAAAAATTAAAAATTAAAAATTAAAAATTAAAAATTAAAAATTAAAAATTAAAAATTAAAAATTAAAAATTAAAAATTAAAAATTAAAAATTAAAAATTAAAAATTAAAAATTAAAAATTAAAAATTAAAAATTAAAAATTAAAAATTAAAAATTAAAAACTAAAAATTAAAAAGAAATAGGATAAGCTTACGTTCACCAATATTAAAAACTAGAAACCTTATACCATGCAAAAGTCCCATAAACCTCGTTTGTTCCTATTAGATAGTCTCAGAGGACTAACAGAAATTATGTCTTATCCTACACATTAGTCTGATGACTACGTCAGATCTCGAACCCAGGTCTCCCACATTATATCCTCGTGTTCTCACCATTATTCCACTGTCGGTCAACATAACTTTATACAATTCAATTATAAATGTTATCCTTACAAAGTTAAACCACCCCTTTGATTGTTATTCCTGTCAATCCATTGATTTTATAGTTTTTTGTTTTTTACATTCGTGTTTTTTGTTACCTTTTCAATCGCGTTATTTGTTAAAACATTTTGTCCATTGTTTGTCATCTCATTGATACAATAACAACATCTGCAGTTACATTTAATTAATTATTCAATTTAAATTTTATTATTGTCGTCATTTTGTTTGCATTTTTATTATTTACTTTTATCGTTATCAAATATTTACAAATTTACACATTTCATAACCAAACCGAATGATTAATAACAAAACCACACTGAACATTTCCATTACGGCCAACAACAACAAAAACGCCATTGAACAATGCGATGGATGAAATTATTAAATCATAAATTGCCAACGAATCGAGTTAATTAAATTTAAATACTATGTTGATTTCACAGTTGGTCTTTTTTTGTGATAATTTTTAATGTTATTACATTTGTAAATAAATAGTTGAATTTTATTGGAAACGCTTTAAAGTTTTGCCACAAGTTCATATGAGTGTTATTTGCATGTTAATTTAGTTTGTAATAGATTTATTTGTATTTTCGTTGTTTATTTAATATTTTATAGCTCAATTATGTAGGAAATTCGTATGCGATTTATAAATAGGGATAACTTTTAGGCAAAGGTATAAGGAAAATATAAAAATATAAAAATATAAAAATATAAAAATATAAAAATATAAAAATATAAAAATATAAAAATATAAAAATATAAAAATATCAAAATATCAAAATATCAAAATATCAAAATATAAAAATTTAAAAATATAAAAATAAAAAAATAAAAAAATATAAAAATATAAAAATATAAAAATATAAAAATATAAAAATATAAAAATATAAAAATATAAAAATATAAAAATATAAAAATATAAAAATATAAAAATATAAAAATATAAAAATATAAAAATATAAAAATATAAAAATATAAAAATATAAAAATATAAAAATATAAAAATATAAAAATATAAAAATATAAAAATATAAAAATATAAAAATATAAAAATATAAAAATATAAAAATATAAAAATATAAAAATATAAAAATATAAATATATAAAAATATAAAAATATAAAAATATAAAAATATAAAAATATAAAAATATAAAAATATAAAAATATAAAAATATAAAAATATAAAAATATAAAAATATAAAAATATAAAAATATAAAAATATAAAAATATAAATATAAAAATATAAAAATATACAAATGTAAAAATATAAAAATATAAAAATATAAAAATATAAAAATATAAAAATATAAAAATATAAAAATATAAAAATATAAAAATATAAAAATATAAAAATATAAATATAAAAATATAAAAATATACAAATGTAAAAATATAAAAATATACAAATGTAGGACTTCCGCCCAAAGGAATCCTCATTTATTATTTATCTATTTGTGATGTTATTAGCTTTCCCTTAAATCGAGTCTAAAATTGTTAATGGATCACATGATAATTTGCGAAAAAAATATTAAAAAAAATTGTATTTTTTTTTCTTAGAATTATTGAAGTTTCGTAGTTTCTTTTTTTGTAAAAAATATGTAAATGTAAAAATATCGTCGGTATCAGGCAAAAAATTCTCAAGTAAACTTTTTGTGTTTCTGAGTTATTGGCGATTCATAAGTATGGCCGTCTATGTTTTGATACAATAACTATATAACTGCTTTAAAAAGACATACACGGCAAAGACTATGACTTTGGGACGCTTTTGAATCATTAAGTATATTTTACAAAAAAGTGGACTTAAGACCGTTTTGCAGGATACCGACGATATCAAGATTGTCTATCAAATTTCGTCTTTGGTTTTCCCTTAATTTTTGTAAAAACTATACAATATTTTTCTTTTTTTTATATTAAGGAACATATAAGGTGATTCATTTAAAGGTTATTTTTGTACTTTGACATAAGACACTTTAAATAGAAGTTGATGTCGAAACCATTACCGAAACCCTAAATTAAAATCTCTGACATTTTCTTTTTTTAAATAATTTTATTCAAATGTTGCCCGTGCCCACGTCGTAGATTGTCTTTATAATAGGTCCAATTTTAGATCACTCTTTGCAGCATTACTACTAGTTTCCCGCGTATTACGCGAGAAATGTTGGCGTTTAAGTGTGGAATCGAAGCAATTCCATCAAAACTTTAGAATTTACATAATCCCTAAGAAAAAAAACTTGAGGTTTAATATTACACGATCTAGGCGGCCAGTTTTTCAATAAAGCCTTTGTATCGTGCAGTGTAGCCCCTTTTTACTATAACCAAATGTCGCTGACATCACGGGGATAAACTTAAAGCAACTAAAAGTTCGTTATACTCTATGTCCGTTATAGGCCATAATGAACTTTTTGTTGCACTGAATTGGTGGTAGAACACGCTATTGACGTGTATGAAGTGGACGACCTCGATATCGACTGATGATACCACCATCCCATAAACCACAGCAAACAGTGAATTTTGTATGGCTGTAGTCTATAATCATATCCACGAGCCAGCAATGTTCCTCGACACTGAACGAAATTCGCCACGAAAATATCATTGAGCTGTTTTTGAATATTAAACGGTAAAGTCTGGCGGTTTCACTTCATGAACCAGTTCGATCTAGTGAGCCTTAAAAATTAAGAAATTACGTTTATTTTTAGTTTTTATTGGCAAAAGTGGACTCGTAATGTCGATTCATATGTTGTGAAAACTGTGGGAAAAAAGCATTTTTCACAGAACACCATTTTACTCAGTACAACTGTAATTTTAGAAAGTTTTTGTGGAACTCGTCTTTCTACGATAATTTGCCAAACATTATTGTATAAAAAAAAGAGGATAACTTGACACCAGTCACAAGTAATCTGTAAAGAAACAACGAGTGAAAATAAAACCTCTAAATGAATCACAATTCATATCTTGAAGAAAACTTAAAAAACACACAAAAAAAATAATGGAATAAACAAAATGTTGGCTTTATTAGCTCGCCAATGTCATGTCATTTAATGTTTAAGATAATTTCATCCAGTCGGTATTATTTCGTCAAAACTGCGTCGAATGGTGGCTTCTAGATAAAATCCTAAAAATCTCACGCAATTAAGTAGCAGCTATAGTTATAACCCTATAGCCTTTACTATACTTGGTTGAGATATATTCCTTCTATGTTTCCTTGCCTATTTATTGTAAATGATTCGCTATTTTTATTTATTTCCAACCAATATATTGTTATAGGCAAATATGTGAATGCATTGGATATGCCTGTGTATAGAATATTTACACTAGACCAACTAACAATTGTAATCTACTTAATATATAATACTATATACAGCATGTACATTTTACATAACCATCAATATTTAATCCTATGCAATGTTGTCGTTACATATGAGTGTGGTGCTGGAAAAAAAATGTACTTTATTTTAAATACCCTTACAAATAAAAAATAATTACAAATGTAGATTTTTATTTAAATAATAAAACCAAACACATAACTAAGTAAATAATAATCAAAACATATTTTTCTCCTTCTCTATCTCTCTCTCTCTCTCTCGCTTTACCTGCTCTACTCTGTACTCGTTGCGTATTTAAAGGAGGAATATTGATGATGATGAGACGACCGTATAAAAGTTAAAGGATTATGTGCAAAACACCTCCCCGACCTCATTCAACTGGTGGCCATAGTAGCAAATGTGGAAGTGCAACAAATTGGAAAATTTGTTTCAAATGAAACATTATAAAAAAACATACACACAAACAAACAACAAAAATCGATATCAAAATGATTCCTGGCGTATAACAATAATTACTTACAACCACAGCAACAAAGCAACAACAGCAACAACACATAAGTATTAATATATTTGCTGCAAAACAGAAAACCACAGCAACAACAAACACACAAAACCCCTTTGATGATAATAAATACATGTTATAAAAAGACTATAAAAAGAACAACACAAAAAAAAAACACAAACGGAAACGGATATATATATAAATGTCAAAGTGAAGTATTTAAATTAAAAAACAAAAAAATTTAAACTAAGTGCAACAAATTAAACGTATTATGGACAAAGGACAACAACAATGAAAAATCTCTTTGAAAATTACATATAAATATTTACAACATTTTTGAAGCTATGGAAAATGTCCTTTAGATATTTGAAATAAGAAAATAATATAGATATATATATATATATATACACGTACATCAAATACATATAATATATTTAAAAAATATATTTATAATGGTTTAAACAGATATCAAAGTTTATGTAAAAGAGGCAAAAAAAAACAACAAGAAAATCATAAAATTAAAAACTAATTCATGGATTTATTTATAAGCTTAGCTATGAGATGTTGCAAAATTTGAAAATATAAATGAAGAATACATGAATAGTAAATACATAAATAACAACATTTGTACATATGCATTTAAAGTATGCTTTAAACAAAAATCGAATATAAAACAAAAGAATACATAGAGTAAATCTTGTACATCCGCGCAACATAGACGTGTTTATAAACATATGTGTAGATTCAAAGAATTGTGTGGCGACAATATCCAACGGGAGAGAAATTTGCATATGTAATTGTTAACTTTTCTTCTATAAAATATAAAATGTGGCAAGATGTATTCCAATGTTGTCAAGAGCCTCAAAGTGGTAGGAGGCATTCACAATTATATTACATTAGGGGTTGTAGAATCTATAAGGAATTTTTGTTACCTAATAATATTTTAAAATGTTATTTCTTATAGTACGGGGACCGGCCGTGGCATAGTGGTTAGAACACGCGACTACCATGTGGGAGATCACAGGTTCAACTCCTGGCTTCAGTCATCTTAAAAAAGAAAAAAAAAACTCTTTTATTGTCGGCTCCTCTCGAATGTTGTTGACAGCAACTTCGCAGTATAAGTTTCGAGTCAATCGGCATGTCTAGTAAGAGCTTCTCAAACAGTGACGTTCGCATTCGTCAATAAACAAGTAGGTGCCGTTAGTTGTGCATCTAAAAATAGAAAGCGTGTTAATTCACAACAACGCGAGAAGCTACCCCATACCTCATTCATGGGGTATAAAGGGAAATTAAGTAAGTTTATCGGTCCAAATTGAGTGATGGCGGCAACTATTACAAAAAGACATTCAAGATATTCAATTCAAGAACTTTTCCAAGTTTAGCATAGCTCATTTGCGTCCTAGAATAGGTCCTGCTGTGATACCATTTTAAAATTTTCGCACCAATTATTTATACTCTATTCGAAGAACGTCACTCTCAAGCCATTTCGTTGCTATGGTGAAGGCATATTGCCTACTGATAGAAAGGTATTATGAGGTTCTCTCACCCATATTACCCCATAATGAGAGAAACGCCAATGAAACCGTAAACTTAGCCCGAGTTTTATTGGTGGCGACCCTTACCAATGTGTCGACCTTTTGGCTACCATATATGACCCCATGTGCTGGATCTTATGTGGGGATAACCATCGAATGTCTCGATATCTCCTCTAAGAAAAATTTTAAAAAATTTTGCCCAAGAAACCATAGGTCTTTAATCAAAATCGAGCCCCCGGTTATTAATGAGAATGTCTTCATATTGACGAAAAATCCCCAACAAGCCTCGCAACTTCCTCAAATTCGACCCTAGAGGATTTAAATGTGTGACCGACCTCCAGTCATTTTTCCATCCTAACATTTTTATCAAACATAACTACAAAAAAATACAAATACACCGCTCTAACTGCCCTTAAGGTGCCCCTAGAGGAATCAATTGTATGACGGACCCCCAATATTATTGCAACCCCAACAGATTCTCAGATCATATCTACCATATTTCTGCAACACTTAATGTGGTCCCGATAGAATTTTTTTTATTTTTATAATTTATTTTATGAAATCAGCTTTTGTCGCTCCCATGGCGCCTCCTGGAGGGGTATGACCGACCCCACAAGTATTTTCCTCCTAACATTATTCCAAATTTCTTGACAAATTTTAACGGAAATATTGTTTTGTAAAGAATTTTGTTGTTTTGTTGGTTTTAAGTGAATTTTGTATGGGTGCCTCCTTAGGGGGTTAAGTAAGGGGTAGGAATGATCGAGAAAAATATGACAAGGCAAATACGAGTGGGGGTCTCTCATACACTTAACCCCTCTAGGAGGCACCATGGGAGCTGCAAAAATATTGGGGGTCGGTCATACATTTAACTCCTCTAGGGGCACTTTAAGGGCAGTTAGGAGCAAATTTTTAAAAAATTAGATTTTTAATGGGAGTCTCGAAGACTCCCGGAGGAGGATAGGTATGTTTGTGAATACTAGTATGGAAAAATTACTGGGGGTCGATCATACAGTTTACCACTTTAAGGGTGACTCCGTAAAAAAAGAATGATTTAATTACAAAGCCGTAAATCTATTTTACATTTGCCGCTTGGTTGGTCCTTAAATGAGCGTTCAAATTCCAATTTAGTTTGCTGTCGTATATGAGCCCAAGGTATTTGACACTAATCTGGGTTTGCCATCCAGCCCATAGTTATGAAACCATTTTAACAGAAGTTTTAGCGCAGATTCCCTAAGCTCAGAGAGTAATTAAGGATCATTGCCGGTAACTTTTAATACTACGTCATCAGTATACGCTACAGATGTGCAGCACGTCTTGCCATCATCTCCAAAAGAGTATTGCCGTTGAGATTATATAACAGTGGGGAGAGTACTGCTCCTTGTAGAGTACAACGAACTGCCACCTTAGTAATATATGATACGCCCAAACTAGATCCAATGCGCCTAACATTTAGGAGTTTATCAACTAATAACATGAGCGCTGGATTAATCTCCAGTTGTTTCAATGAGTAATTCAGGTTTGACATTGTTGAAAGCTCCCTCCATGTCCAGTCAGGCGGCGAGTGCGTATTCCTTGCAGTTCAGGAATATATCTATATGACTGATTATCGAATATATTGCAGTTTTCGTAATTTTACGCTTTGGTTAGCAAGTTGCCTTGGACATAGTTTCTGGTTTATGAGACCAGATATGATATACTAAAGGTCTGCAAAGAACCATCCAAACACACTTGTTGTGTGTAGTTCAATTTTCTTCTATCTGCTTGTATCTGATTCGCTCTCTTTGGATTGAGTGCGTATGGAATATATCTCTTTTAGATAACGATTGAATAGGTATGAGAAAGTGAAAGTACCAAGTATCAAAAATACTGGTGTGATAACATACAAAACAAACAGATATATCGGTATTCTTGTTATCTGTGCTTGGAATATGTGGAGAGAGTGATGCTGCAAGCATAAAGAATAAAGAGCGAAATAGCAATAAAAAATTTGTTAAAATTTGCCACACAAATTTGTATCGATAATATCGGGTTCTTACTTGTTTTATCTGTTTGTACAAGTAGAATGAATGGAACGCTGCAGGCCTTTAATATATACATCAGTTATTTTGACCAAAGTTTAAGATATGAAGGAAGATACGGTAATCGGTCTAAAATTCTCGGTCTTTGTATGGGATACCTTACCCGCTTTAGGGATAAATACAATTTTGTAGGTTGTCCACCTTGTTGGAACTTGTAACAGCTGCGGACAGGCTCTGAAGATTGTCAAAAGCCAGGTGTCCATACGAGGTTCATCTGTAGATCAGCGGAAATAATACCATCGTGTCCTGAAGTTTTAAAATAGTGATAGTCCATTGAACTCTATGTTTAGTAACACAGGTCAAAAATTTTTGCCAAATCAAATTTCAAACTACTTTTTACATAGATTTTTTTTATATTTTTTCCAATAACTGATAGTCACTTCCCTGACAGCCTGTGCTTGTGTGCTTGTCAGTACCTCTAGGGCTTCCAGACGGTTAAAAAGTCCATTAACAATGTACAGTGAAAAATCCTCATTAGTGGACACCCTCATTAGCATTATTGACACCTCCCATAACATTGACACCTCCCATTAGTGGACACTTTTCGAAAAACAATGCCTCAAGTTTCTTTTTCAGTGATATTCAAAATAATTTGTATGAAATTTTACAGCATTTGAAAATTCTAATTAATAATTACAATGTGTAAACAAACGTTCAATTTTAATTCCAAAAAGTTTTTATTACCAACTACAAAGTATATTTATTACGTACACATTTTCATTACTCACTTATGCAAATTTCTCTCACTGTTATTGTCTTTAGAAAACAAGCAAATATGTGCTTGCAACATTGTGTCACACTCGAACTGCTTAGCACTCTCACTCCGTGAGCAACAATGTTGATAATAATAGCTAACTTTGGAGCAAACACAAAACAACATGTTGCTTTAATACACGCTAAGAATCACACCTCTTACCTGTGCCATAAACACAACACATACATGCATAACAACATCAAATCAAACAGTGGATTTAAATTAGACAAAACTACGACAAAATACGAAGTAACAGCATAATATAGCCCACACCTAAAGGTATAAACACTTTCCCCCCTCAGAAAGTCTTATTTCACAAATAACAAAAAAAAAACTAAATTTTCCTTTATACCCCATGAATGAGGTATCGGGGTTAGCTATTTAACATATAACATTGATTTATATTAAATTTTATGCTAATCGAAAGCTTAATGTATAAATTCACTGTAAATAAGTTAATAAGACTTTAATTATCTAAAATTTAAAATGTTTACATGACATTAAAGCAAACTATTATTTAAGTAACTATCTTATATATATTTTTAAACAATTTCTCTCAAATTTTAGTATTTCGAAATTCGATTAAAAATAGTCCAAAAAAATTTATTGTTAGGCTTAAAAAAAAGAAATCTATAGAAGTTAGACTGATATTTTTCGCCCCCTGCCCCTTCTTTCTTTTAGTTTTGTAAATTTATGATACAAATGCATTGATATTCTTTTTAGATTATAAAGAAAAATAACATAAAGCATTTAAGATAGTGGTAATTTTAAATTTAAAGTATATTTTAATGTCACACTGCTGATCTAGAAAAGAAAGAATTGTAAATTTAGTTTTAGTGATTTCTTCAAAGGAAATCTCATGTATTTAATATTTTTAAAATTACAAAAAAAAACTCAAAATGGGAAATGCACAGTGTGACAATTTGTCTGAGGGGTTTTTAATATGTTTTCTAGTTATTGCGGGACACCTTTAATCCCAAAGGGTTTGACCTTTTATATATTTTGCTTTTCTTGATGTTTGTTTACTTAGTTGTTCAGCTATAACTCAAAAACCATTGATGTATTCTAATTTAATTCTTCAGCAGAACTGTAGAGAACACTAAACTTAGGGGGGTTTTACTATACTGACTTAGTACCTTCACCCTGACTTGGAATTTATCGCCCTCCTTCAAATTGACTGTTGCCATGTGTTTGTTAACTATAAATCCACAATATTGGTACGATGGGCGTATGATTAATATAAAATCTATGTAAAAATAATATCACTCATACGTTGTGCATTAATGGTATGGAAACAAAAAATTCGGTTATCAAAATCGTAATCTATGATGAATTTTAAGAAAATTTGCCCAAGAAACCATGGGTCTAAAATAATAATTGAGCCGTCGGGTTTAAAAGACAAATTTTCCATATTGGGGAAAAAATCCACATCAAGCCCCGCAACTGCCCCGGAATCCTCCTAGAGGGTTCAAATGTATGAACGAATCCCAGTCATTTTTCCCTCCTAACACTTTTCCCACACATACCTACTACCATCTGAACCCCTTAAGGGGACACCTTTACAGACATTTTTTTTAACAAAATTTGCTAACACCTTCCTGTCTCCCCGACCGACCCCCAATATTTTTGCAACCCCAAGAGTTTCTCAGAAAAGGTAACGTGGTTTTGTCGTCTTATGAGTCCAGTCGTCTCCAGGACTCACAAAAAATTACGGAATAAGAACTCACTAGACTTCCCAGACTATGGCAAAATATAACAGTATTGTTTATTGATGGTGTAATTCAAACTTTTAATCTACTGGATAAAGTAGTTAGATACAAAAATAATTCAAATTCGGATTCAGTGATAGTGATGTTGTCTTGTCCAGTAATTTCTACCCAGGCCGATTGTAGATGATTGAATATTGATGTGGCCTAAAACTGCAATGACAGGTTTCGGGACTTGGGTCGATTTAAGATAATCAGACGATTTTAGGTGATTGGGAACTATACAATACTCCCAAAACTATAGAGGTCAGATGATAATTCGGGTTGGTCGGACATTCAGGTTAATCTCAACAGTTGGGGAATATATTGATAATTCGGGGTTGTTGATAACTCAGCATCGTATCCGCAACTTAGGATCGTGTTGGTGACACGCGCTTTTCAGCAAATTGATTTCTGCAACTTGTGGTTGTATCGATAATTCGGCTTTCTTCGGTAAATTATTTTGGTACCCACAACTCAGAATCGTGTTGGTGACTCGCATTCTTCAGCCAATCGACTTCTGCAACTCGTAATTATATCGATTCCAAATTCGCGACCGAATTAGTAATCGTGCGCGACGGAGTGTTAGTATCAAAATGCTACGGTGCTAATTTCTAATACAATGCTATAGGAACGAAGGGTATCTTCCGAAAGACCAAAATCTGTGTAACTGACAGTCGGTATGGAGTTGAATTCAATAGACCGAAGTCCGTTTTAACATACCGAAGTCCGATTTAACATACCGAAATCCGATTCAATAGACCGAAATCCGATTCAACAGACCAAGATCCGATTTAATAGTCCGATTCAACAGACCGAAGTCCGATTTAATAGACCGCAGGCCAATTCAACAGACCGAAGTCCGATTCAACAGACCGAAGTCCGATGCAATAGACAGAAATACGATTCATCAGACAGAAGTCTGATTCAACAGACCGAAGTCCGATTCAAATGACCGTAGTCCGATTTAAGAGATGAGTGCGATTCAACAGACCGAAGTTCGTTTTTACACACCGAAGTCCGATTTAATAGATCAAGTCTGATTCAACAGACCGAAGTTCGATTCAACCGACCGTAGTCCGATTCAACCGACCGATTTAAAAGACCGAAGTTCGATTTAACTAACCGGAGTCCGTTTCAACAGATCGATGTCCGTTTCAACAGACCCAAATCCGTTTCAACAGACCGAAGTCCGATTTAAGAGACCGAAGTTCGATTCAAAATACCAAAATTCGATTTAACAGACCGAAGTTCGATTCAACAGACCGAAGTCCTATTTATCACACCGAACTCCAATTCAACAGACCGATGTCCGATTAAACAGACCGAAATAAGATTTAACAGACCGAATTCCGATTCAACATACCGAAGTTCGATTCAACAGACCGAAGTCCGATTTAACAGACCGAAGTATGATTCAACAGACGGAAGTTCGATTCAACAGACTGAAGTCCGATTTAACAGACCGAAGTTCGAATTAACTGACCGGAGTCCGTTTCAACGGACCGAAATCCGATTTAAAAGTTTGAAGTCCAATTCAAAAAATCGAAGTCCAATTCAACCGACCGTGGTCGAGTTAATGGAATTTGGGTTAAACCAAAAAAAGTTGGTTTAACCGACTGAAATCCGATTAAAAAAAATAATTTCTTTTAATAAATTATTTCCCTGAGAAGGGCAGAGTATATCGGGTACAGCAACATTAGCAATAAACTTCGCTGCGGTAACAACCGAAGACTTTACCAAGCAAAATGCTCGATCATTCAAGTAAGTGGACCTTTCGAAGTAATGAGAATTACATCGCATCACACCGCATTAAAACTTAACCCATGTGAAGTCGTTTCATGAATGTGTTTGGTTGGATGTTGGTCATCGTGCTTAATCGCCGTTCGTGGCGATTGCCGAATGTGTCGTTGTGGCAATCACGCCCATTGCCGAATACATTGTTTGCGGCGATCGTGTGATCGATGGTATTGTTGTTTGCCCTTGAAGTAATTGAAACAGTGTACGCTGATTGGGTTGATTGGTGATATTCAACAGTAAATGAAGGGCGAGTATACTATTGTTAGTTAGATGTTAAAAGGTCATAATTGTATAGTAACCACTTGAACTATATATGCAGGAGTCATATATGTAAGGACAACTTTTGTCACGTTACAGACATATCTACCCTTTATCTTCAACCCTTAAGGTGGTCCAAATAAGTTTTTTTTTATAATTTTTTTATGAAACCAGTTACTGCTGCTTCAATGGTGTCTCTAATAGGGTTAAATTTAAGACCGACCCCCACTAGTATTAACCTTCTAACATTTTTCCCGAATATCTTCAAATTTTGTAATTATTTAAAAGTAATACAAAAAAAAACAAAAATTAATTATCATCAATAAAAAAATTTTGAACGTAATTATAATTTTATGAATTTTTTTTGTCCTTTGAAGTGTTTTTTGTATGGTAACACCCTTACACTACTGACCTAGTACCTTCACCCTAACTAGGAATTTCTCACCCTCGGTTTAGCTATAGCACTGTGTTGTAAGAAATTTCTAGTTGGAGGCTATTGAAATTTTAGCGAATAATGTTTAATAAAAGTATTCTAAAATTATTCAAAATCTGTAACACTGTGCACTCCCCAATGACACAACACCCCAGTTTAGTATTTTAGTTAAACAAATGACCCATTTTAAAATTAAACATAGATATATTTATTTTTTACTAAATCAACACAAACAAATAACATAAAACGTGCCTATTAAAAAATATTTGAGCTTATTTGCAAAACTTTTAGTTAAAAAAAAAACAAAATAAAACCAAAAATAGACGGACGCAAATTGCAACAAACCACAAACACCCTAATTTGGCGGCTATGTTTTATATACAAGAAAAATTTAGTTAAAATGTAACAATAATTTAAAAAATAATTTGGTTCAAAACAAAACTAGAAAAAAAAAACAGAAATCAACATTAAAATGAATTTAAAAAAAATTCCCGAAAAAAAACAAAAAGTTTGGTAGGCAACGAATAACAAAATCTAAAAAATATGAATAACCTTAAACAAAATGTAATATAAAACACATATAATATACATTAGACCGGGTCACGAAAAAAAATTTCCAAAGTCGAGGGCAAATATTAAAGATCACCTCGAGACAACTAAAAAAAAAAATTTTTTTTCCTCCCCCACCCCCCGGAAAAACAGCCAAAATCGTTTTTTTATCACTGCTTTTTTGTTTGTGGTTCAATCGTATCATTCAAGACATCGGTGTATAGGTCTCGACGAGTACTACATTTGTCCTATAGATGTCGCTGACATACGACAACATCTTGTAATGATGGCCTCATTAAGAGCAATTTCTACCCCTAAAATTTAAAAATATTTTTTCCCAGGATTAAAGCCCTTTAAAAAACAAGAACATTTTGCTTTGGAAGTATACAGTTTTATTCAAAAACAAAAAAGTTACGTATGAAAAGATGTATTTACAGCATCAACACTAATATTTTTTTCTGTTGCTTGCATTATTACAGAAAATTATTGCATACTTCTTAGCGATATCGAAAAAAATGAAATACAAGTTATTGCATACTTTTTAGCGCAAACAGGGTTTTCAAACATGCGGATGAAGGTATTCAGTGTCACCAATATTCAAGAAACGAATTTATAAAGATACCTTATCCACAATGGAAGTATTAATAATAAAATATAGACATAACTTTGCACTTGTATTCTTCCCATGCAATATGCAACACTCAACATTTGTGCGAAATGTAAGTGAATCAGCGCTTGGAAAGACTAATCACAATGGAAAATTTTTGCAAAACTTGAAAATAGTGAACGGAACTTGATAATATTTGTAATTACATACATATCTTTGCTCTTTTTGGGATTTTATTTGTAATACAAATGATATTTCGTCGGTAACTAGATAAAAAATGAATTATCTCAAGGAAATATTTAAATTTTTTTTCGATGTCGTTAAGACTTATGCAACAATTTGAGTATGGAATCATTTTTATAAAAATTTTCCGTCAGCGCTAAAAAGTATGCAATAATTTGCTATAATAATGCAAACAACAGGAAAAAATATTAGTGTTGATGCTGTAAATACATATTTTTATATGTAACTTTTTTGTTTTTGAATAAAACTGTATACCTTCAAAGCAAAATGTTCTTGGTTCTTAAAGGGCTTTAATTATAGGAAAAAATATTTTTAAATTTTAGGGGTAGAAATTGCTCTAAATGAGGCCATCATTACAAGATGTTGTCGTATGTCAGCGACATCTATAGGACAAATGTAGTACTCGTCGAGACCTATACACCGATGTCTTGACTGTTACGATTGAACCACAAACAAAAAAGCAGTGAAAAAAAAACGATTTTGGCTGTTTTTCCGGGGGGTGGGGGAGGAAAAAAATTTTTTTTTCGAAGTTGTCTCGAAGTGATCTTTAATATTTGCCCTCGACTTTGGAGAAAAAAAAATTTTGTATGGGGACCGACCCGGTCTAATATACATTAATATATATATATATTCTTAACATTCCTATGTTCCGATAGCAAACATATCTAATGATGTATATTAAGGAATAAGAGAGAGAGGCATTTTAAAAGGCATTTATTTTGTTTTATATACACAACAAAATATTTATGAAATTAATTGATAATATAATTTATGTATTAGTAATATTACCCTTAAATATACTTGGTTATATAAGCAATCAATTTTCCCCCGGGCAGATTATACTCATTTTGGTGATATTATTTGTTTAATATTTATAGTTTTTTTTTTAATATATTTTTTTTTCAAAACAAAGTATTTGTATTAATTTTTAAAGCTCATTGAAAATCAAAAACAAAATCTAGTATTTCACATAAACTTAAAGTTTGAAAATTGTATTGTATTACATTATATTTTATATATCTTATTTGAGTTTTTTTAAACTCCAGCCAATAAACAGTAATTTTTATTAAATTTTATTTAAATCAGTGAAAGTAATGTTTTGTTTTTAATTACATCATTATTTTTTCAATTTATTGGTTTTGTATATTATATATACAATTTAAATATGTTATCTAATTAACTTAGTTATTATAATTATTTCCATAATTTTGTTAGCATTTTTGTTTATTTTATGCATTTACCATTAGTTTTATATATATTATTTTAACACATTTGTACAAATAACATTTGTCATGCATTACAACACACACATACACCAAATTATTTAATCGCCACTCATATGCTACCCCTACACCCCCTCATTGAACCCTTTCACCCTAAAACATCCGACAGAATAATGTAAATTGCATTTAAACTAAAAATATATATAAATAAGCTGACGAAATTCAAAGCTTACATCAATAAATCCCATTTATACATACATACAAACTTGCATATTTATATGTCATATACATACATATAAATATGTAGCTATATTTATAGTTATATTAAATATATATAAACTTAATGTGTACAATATATCTATATATATATTGAAAATATGTACCATATTTAATTTAAACTATCCCACAAAGAGACGTATGAAAATTGTATTGTATTTAAGAATTTAATTAAATATTGATTTGCAACAAAATACAAACAAATGATATTTACATTATATAAAAATTAAAAAAAATAAAATAAAATAAAATAAAAATCAGTAATAATTGTAAAGTAATAATATTAAATGTATTTGAGGACAAGAACAACAAGAACCACAATAAAACAAATTAAAGATAAAAAAAAAATTTAATTATATGTTGTGCTCTATTTTATTCACGGTAACATAAAGGTAAATATTTGTAAGAGTTAAAAAATATAGAGAAGTTGTTTTTATTCAAAAGGTAATCCACTATAAAAGATAGTGTTTTTAGAAAGTGCTTCACAAATGTAATAATTTGATATGACTTTTTTCTATCGTGTGCTCACCTGTTTTGGTATAAATTGAATAAAGCAAAAATTCGACCAGTTTTCATTAACTTTTGAATGAGTTTATTACGCTGATTTCGTGACAAAATGGAAAAATTAAGTACTTATAATACTCAAACGATAATATTTGAGCAGTCTATGCCATTTTGCATATCGAGGGCTCACCAGTTTTGGTATAAATTGAATAAAGCAAAAATTCGACCAGTTTTCATTGGCTTTTGAATGACTTTATTACACTAATTTCTTGACAAAAACGATAAAAAAAACTACTTTATAATACTAAAACGAAAATATTTGAGCAGTCTATGCCATTTAAAACAAAAGAAATTTTTATAAAAAAAATACAAATTTTGGCAAGGGGTTAGTTAACCTATATATTTTTTTGGATAAAAATATTTATAATAAAGCGAAATTCGACCAGTTTTCATTGACTTTTTAATGACTTTATTACGCTAATTTCTTGACAAAAACGAAAAATTACGTACCTTATAATACTCAAACGATAATATTTGTGCAGTCTATGGCATTTTTTATAAAAAAATCTACATTTTGGCATTTGGGTTATATATTTTTTTGGACAAAAATATTTTTCTGCGAATTTCGTCGCAACGATAGTGTTTTTAAATAGTGTTTCACAAATGTAATAATTTGATATGATTATTGCCTATCGTCCGCCCTCCTGTTTTGCTATAAATTAAATAAATCGAAAATGCGACCAGTTTTCATTGACTTTTGAATGAGTTTATTAAGCTGATTTCTTGACAAAAACGATAAAAAAAACTACTTTATAATACTCAAACAATAGTATTTGAGCAGTCTATGCCATTTATAGTTATATATTTTTTTTGGACAAAAATATATTTCTGCGAATTTCGTCCCATCGTCTTTGTTTTTAAATACTGCTTCACAAATTTAATAATTTGATATGACTTTTTCCATCGTGTGCCCACCTGTTTTGATATAAATGGAATAAAGCGAAAATTCGACCAGTTCTCATTGAAATTTTAAATTCTGTATAATGCCGATTTCTTCACGAACACAATAAATTCATTACTGAATTCTAATCAAACGGCTATGTTTTCGCAGTCTATGCCATTAAAAACAAAAGAAAATTTTAATAAAAATATCCAAATTTTTGCAAGGGGTTAACCTATAAATGTTTTTGCACAAAAATATTTTTCTGCGAATTTGTACGCAGCGACTTTGGTGTTAGATAGTGCTTCAAAAATGCAATAGTTTTATATGACTTTTGCCTATCGGGGAACCCACCTGTTTTGGCATAAATTGAATAAAACGAAAATTCGACCAGTTTTCATTGAAATTTTTACTTCCTTATGCAGATTTCTTCACAAAAACATAAAATCAACTACTGTATAGTATTCAAACGACTATGTTTTAGCAGTCTATGCCAATTAAAAAAAAGAAAATTTTTATAAAAAAAATCCAAATTTTGACAAAATTTTTTTTTTTAAATAGTGATAGTGATAGTAATAGTGATTCAAAAATGTTTATATGACTTTTGCCTATTGTGGGTCCACCAGTTTTGGTATGAATTAAATAAAGCGAAAATTCGACCAGTTTTCATTGACTTTTGAATGACTTTATTACTATGAAAGGAACTTTTTATAAAAAAATCCAAATTTTGACAGCGATATTGTTTTTAAACAGTGCTTCACAAATTGATATGACTTGCCTATAGTGGGCCCACCAGTTTTGGTATAAATTGAATAAAGCGAAAATTCGACCAGTTTTCATTGACTTTTGAATGACTTTATTACGCTGATTTCTTGACAAAAACGAATAATTAAGTACCTATAATACTCAAACGATAATTTTTGAGCAGTCTATGCCATTTAAAACAAAAGAAAATTTTTATAAAAAAAATCCAAATTTTGGCATTGGCACAATCCAATTTTTTGGACAAAATTATTTTTCTGCGAATTTTGATGCAGCGACTTCGGTGTTAGATAGTGCTTCAAAAATGCAATAGTTTTATATGGCTTTTGCCTATCGGGAAACCCACCTGTTTTGGCATAAATTGAATAAAACGAAAATTCGACCAGTTTTCATTGAAATTTTTACTTCTATATTATGCAGATTTCTTCACAAAAACAAAATTTTTATAAAAAAAATCCAAATTTTGACAAAATTTTTATTTTTGAGACAAAAATATTTTTTTGCGAATTTCATCCCATCGTATTTGTTTTTAAATATCGCTTCAAAAATGTATTAATTTGATATGACTTTTGCCTATCGTACGCGCACCTGTTTTGGTATAAATTAAATAAAGCGAAAATCGACCAGTTTTTTAATTTTTTAAGAAAAATCCAAATTTTGTCCATATATTTTTTTGGACAACAATATTTTTCTGCGAATTTCGTCGCAACGATAGTGTTTTTAAACAGTGCTTCACAAATGTAATAATAGCATAGACTGCTCAAATATTATAGTTTGAGTATTATAAAGTAGGTTTTTTTTATAATTTTTGTCAAGATATCAGCGTAATCAATGGAAACTGGTCGAATTTTTGCTTTATTCGATTTATACCAAAACTAGTGGGCCATTGATAGGCAAATGTTATATCAAATTATTACATTTCTGATGCACTATCTATTATAAAAATCGCAACGGCGAAATTCTTAAAAAACTAATTTTTTGCAAAAAAGTAAAAAAAAGTATATATGCCAAAATTTTAATTTTTGATAAAAAATTTTCTTTTGTTTTAAATTACATAGACTGCTAAAATATGATAATTTGATTGCTATAAGGTAATTATTGATTTTTGTAAAAAAAAAAACAACATAATAAAGAGGTTCAAAAAACTGGTCGAATTTTCGCTTTATTCAATTTATACTAAAACAAGTGGACCCACGTTGGCAAAAGTCATATCAACTTATTTAATTTTTGCAGCACTATCTAAAAACAAAGTCGCTGTGGCGATATTGTTTGTGATAAAAATATTGCCATAATTTTGATTTTTTTCTACACACATTTTTTTCTGAAATGGCATGTGATCGTTTAAGTATTATAAAGTATTTAAATCTTATTTTTTGTAAAAATATCAATGCAAAAAAGACGTTAGTGTGTGCCCTAAAAACGTTCTGGTTTTGTTCAATAAATGTTTGATTTTGTGTCATAGTGTTATTCGCCATTTCGACTAATTTTATACGGTACTAGCTGAATCGTCAGACATTATCCTGCCTACAAAATTAAATAAGATACAGTTGTTGAGTACTGTTATACTCTAATAACGATCGGTCCATTACCTTGGTCGCACTGGATTTTAATTTGTTTAATCTTTTTTTGTTTTCAGAACCAGTCACTTCATCAGAATGATCGTTAGTCTGATTTCGTGTCTCTCCTATTTCTTCCACTCCCAACTTGGATTTTATTTAATTATGCCTTATTAACTGAAGTATACATCAATAGTGGATAACCACAACAAATTGCACAATCCTTAGTTGAGTCATTTGATCAGGTGGTGCTGATTAGTTCGATTAATTGAATACAATGCCCCCTTTCTAGGTGAAAGGGTTTGGAGAAATTCGTAATAACTCTGATTAAGTAACACACCCATGCCTGCTGTTTCCAATAAGAGTATGAATTTCGAATAGCCTATAGCACTCAGTGATAATGTAGCTAACCACTGGTGGAAGAAGTTTTATCATCAAATGATGATGATACCAACATACCAACAAACAAACTAACAAATAACTTTTATTTAAAATTTTAGTGTAGACTAGTACAGATAGTTAAACATTACATCAAGAACGTGACCAACAATTTAACTCATTTTCAAGAAGAGCATCTGTCAGTCCTAGTTTTTTTTAATTCAATAAACTTTAGAAGTAAGTAATTAATATGTTAATATATAAATTTGCCTTGAGTGCACCATTTGGTTATTTTTATAATAAATATTTTAAAAAATTAATAAACAAATGAAAAGAATTTTAAGGAATCTTGTCGTTTTATTTAAAGCGCAATATGTTACAAAGTAAGTAAAAAAAAAATTTTTCAGCTCCTGTATCGGTTACAATCTCAGTCACGATTTGACAGTTTTAACACTCGGCAAAATACCAGGCGATCAGAATCAAGCAGATAATAAATTTCTGCAGTCTATAACCACCCTGTTTATGTAGCGCCTAAAAGTATGAACTTGATTGTAATTACTAGATTTCGTTAATTCGTATCACCCTGTATGATAATCACCCTGTAATTTGCAACAGAAAATTTGCATACTTTTAGGCGCAAGTATTAAATTGTCGCTACTTTACTATTCTGGGCTCCTGTTATATCAATGAAACCTCGAAAACGTAATGATCAGGAAAAAAGAAAGTGCCAATCAATTGTATGATGCTACAGATTCATTCATTCATTCAAAAGGCCTTTTACTTACTTTACATACCTTTTTTTTAATAAAAAGAAACTTTTATATATTTTGGTTGCATGTTCTTTCTTTATTATCTTTATAATTTATATCTGGCATATTTTCTGTATAACATATACAAAACAAAAAAATATCTATGGACAATGTATGTTATACGAAATATAATTATGATGATACCAATTCGCAGAAAAATAACCCTTGATTCTTGCATTGATTAATTTGAAGAAAATATCATCCACATTCTACATATTAATGCAAGCGATCATTTATCTTCACACTGGCTAATGCTGATTCCTTATTTTATCAAGCTGAATTGGTCGTAGTAACTAGACCTAGGTGTCTTCATCGACATACTTACCTCAAACCATGAAGGTGATAATGGAATCCTTTCCAGGTAATGTTGATTATAGTTATTTACCACATCTGACACCTCATCCCCCATCTTTGGTAGCAAAAGAAACACATTTTTATTTCATTTTATAATTTTATATCAATACAATTTATTTATGTTTAGGGGCATTTTCTTCAATTTTTATATCCTCTTTGTGTTTTTTTGTTTGTTTGTTTTTTTTTCAATCAATGCAACATTCAAATGTACGTTTCTTTTCAGTTATCATCAGCATCATCATCATTTGGTTATTATTTTATCATCAATATTTTCAATTTGTTTAGTTTAAATTTCATTTAATTCATGCTACAAATGGCAATTCATTCACATACTTTGGATAAATATTATAGTACTATTATTTTATTTAATCCTTTATTTATGGTTGTATGTGTATGTGTGTGTGTATGTATTGTATATGAAATCTGCATTCGATCCAATAATAATCGTAGTAATAATAATAATGATAATAATAAATGTTCCATAATACTCCATTATTAGCCATATACGATCAGAATTTGTTTAAATGTTTTGTAGTTTGTTTTTTTTGTTGTTTTATGTTTAATTTTCTTGTTTATTGATTTTTGTATTATTTTTCAATATTTGGACTATTATGTATGTATATAATCAAACATGTTGCTGTTGCTTGTTATATTTGTCTATATGCAATATGTTATGTTAAATATTTTGTTTTATGCTTTTGAGGATTTTTTCCAGATCCTTACACTTTTTTGTTGCTCATTCAGTTTACTTTTCGTTTTGTCACGAGATTACATGAGAAAATTTGATAACAAAAAGACATTTAATTAATAATTTATTTATAATTTGTATATGTATATTTATATATATATGTTTATATATATATATGTATAACCTTTTTAGTTTATTTTTACCATTACCATTTCATAATCTCTATAGACTTTCCCATAATAATATGATTATGATATATTGATTTTATTTTCATTTTTGTTGTCTTGTTAATATTTGAATACATTTAAAAGAAAAAAACAAAGTCCTGTTCAATTTTATTTGTTGTTCGAAGAAAAAGTTGTAGTATGAGAGCTTTTATAACTTAGAATGGAAAGCAAGAACTAGTTGAAACGTTAGTGGTTATTTTTTTTTTAATCGAACAGTTTTTAAGTTAGTTTTTTTATTGTTGTATAGATTATTTTTTCAATTACTTTTTCATTTTTGTTAAATTTTTTATAAAAAGCTCAGACAAAATGCAATTTATTCATTTTTATCGTTTGAAAATTATTTTCTAAATCTTGTATATTGGTTACTTCGTATCGGTTTGTTTTTTAAAATTATATATCTCAGTGTAAAAAAAAAGTATACAAAGTAAAAAACATAGTTTGTATTGTTATATATTGTATAGAAAATTCAAGTAAAAATCATCTGAAATTAATTTATTATTATTTCTGTTTTATAAAAATTAGTTTAATACTAATTAATAAATAAGTGTACTTTCATGTTTTAATGTTTAAATTGTTATATCTAAATAAAAAATGGTAAAATAAAATGTTAAAATCCAAATATATTTAAAATTTGTAATAATAAACTGCATCAAAATACATTCACATACTATAATATTTATAACAACATTTCCATTATTTACGCATACAAGGGAGATCAAAATTATAGCTCTGTTTTATTGGAGGGAAACAGAGGAAATCATATAAGAAGTGTTTTATAGTTTTATATTTGCCAACTGGCAAGCGTGGTTGGAGTGTCATATCTTATTTTATGTATGATATACTAAAATCTGTAATAAGGATGTATTCACAAGTACAATTTCAGTACAAGCTCCTTCCTTAAGAGAACAGTCTAAAGAGAAGAGGAAAGAGACGAGTAACTTCCTACCTTACAGTCATTTTGTCTGAAAGTTGCCACCAACTATTTTTAAGTACAGTTGTCAAAAATATTAAACCAAAAGTTTCTACAAACAACACTCCTGGCACGACAAAAAAATTTAACATTTGCTTTTGTATTTTTTCGTATTTGATGGATCGATATTGTTTAAAAAAAATTTTTTTTATATTTTTTTAACAAATTTTTAATATTATCTTGGATTAGTATGTCCGGTATTTGAATCTTTAAGTATGATCCTAAAAGTCGCACACCAAACGATGTCTCATAACTCCTTATTTTTGTTAGCCATTAAAAAACCAACTAGAAAGGATGTCGAAAGTACATTAATTAATGGTCGTACGAATTTTTTTAATCAAGGTGGATTTTTAGCTCTTTTTTCATATTTTAACACGGTTATATCTCGGTACACCGTACGAAATATCACTTTTATGTCTGAAGCAAAGTTGTAGATATTGAATAGATACCATAAATTGCACATTTTGTTACAATAAATTGTACTTTTTGCTACCATAAATTGTACTTTTTGATAACATAAATTGTACTTTTTGGTACCATAAATTTTACTTTTTGGTACCATAAACTGTACTATTTGGTACCATAAATTTTACTTTGGTACCATAAATTGTAGTTTTTAATGCCATAAATTGTACTTTTTGGTACCATAAATTGTACTCATTAAATTACTTTTTGCTACCATAAATTGTACTTTTTGGTACCATAAATTTTACTTTTTGGTACCATAAACTGTACTATTTGGTACCATAAATTGTACTTTTGGTACCATAAATTGTACTTTTGGTACCATTTATTGTACTTTTTAATACCATAAATTGTACTCATTAAATTTCTTTTTGGTTCAATTAATTGTACTTGTTGGTACAATAAAATTACTTTTTGTTACAATATTTTTTTTTTTTTGATTTGTAATCCAGTTATTTATCAAAAAGGTGTAAAATGGCGAAGAATGGTAAAAAATTGGCACTTTTGCGATGTTTAAGGCGCTAGATGCACTTTTTAGGGTAGGTTTGTTCCGTAGGTGGTAGTACTTTTTGTCCAACCATGCCCATCATAGAACATTATCTACTTTCATGTCCAATTCTCAAAATGAAGTCCCGATTCAATGAGCCGAAAAATAATGGACTGTGTATGGAATACAGAATAAGCCGTTTTTTACACACCTTCGAATGACAATTTACTAGACGGTAGGCTTAATTTTATATATGTTAAAGCATTTGAGAACATTAACTTTTGACTTAACTCACTTTTCAAAACGATTGGTAAATATGGATTGCAACCCGACAGCGGTGTGTTGTTACAGAAAATCAAACAGTCTACTTTACTTAATGCCCTCAAGAGAAAGAAAGTCAACTATGAGTATGTGTGTGAGCGGAATTAGTATGATACAGATATAATGTCGTCAAATTGGTAGGCGGTAGTTTAGATGGCAAGGATAATAGATTATCATGTTAAACTTTTATAAAATAAACTTTGCAGAACCTATGTAGAAATCTTTTTGTATTAGGACTAGGTTGTTCGAAACCAAAACCGAAAATCGTCTAACGGGTTTCGAAACCGTATGCCGATTTCTTCATAAATGCCAATTTCGAATATCCAGTTTAACTGGGTAATTTTTTTTGTGAGTAATATAGATTCTACTTATATGATAAGTTCTAATTTTCTAATAACTTCTGTTTGGATGAACTGATCATCCTAAGATTTAAATATAATATAAATTGAAGCAAACTGAATTCAAAACTTCTAATTAATTAAATACATGTTAAGTTGACTTAGCATACTTTAAAATTAAGGTATCGATATTCATATGTTTTCATATTTAAAACATATATCATTTTATTTTATCCGGTTTTTTACTAAATCATCCAGTAGGTACCCAGTAGGAAGTGTCTGCAAGACATCCTTAAGGATAGGTGCATGCCTATAGTAAATCGTTGATGACACGTAGGGGACAGTCCATATAAATCGTCGACGAAATTTTCAAACAAGCGTCCGCTTTGTCATGCACGACCTGATGAGCGACAATGTCGGTCAAATTGTCGTTACCAGTGCCTAATAATTTAAAATAACAAATTGAAGTAGTTTTATTAAAAACGTGCGATACATGAACCGTCACGCACTGCTGCTTCCAACAAACTAAACATTTTTTACTTCCACTTTCCTCTCATCAATATTATATTGAATTTTTTGTTTGATGTACGACAACATTAGTATTTTTTCGGTCAGTTTGTCGTCAACTCAACGGTGGATTTAGCGCCTTATTTCATTTACCGGTGGTTTCTGAGGAGATTATCGACTGACACCAACACTTAGTCTTAACTTGTGTTTCTATACCATTTTGGCACAAGTTGATATGTCTAATTTTCATAATTTTACCGGAAGCCAATTCAAAGTTTTGAACTCTTATAAAGACATAAGGCTTTCAGCTCTTTATATAGAAATTTAAAAGACCCCACATTATCTAAGATAAATCATCTTTTGCCCACTTGTATTATAAGACATATTCACTTTTGTCATAACAGTACAGAATTAAAACCTCTAACTTGTCATATTGGGTTCGCCAACTCTGACATATAGCCATGAATCTTCATTACTTTCAGAGAAAAGTCCAGCAGTACAAGGAGGAAGCCTCTATATCAAGATCATGTAGCCTTCACCGACATATAAAACAAACAGTTATGTCCGCTCGATATTGTTAACTGAAACCCTATCACCCAAAAATCATTCTTCTCGGTATCTCTAACTGCCTTGCATACAACATATTTATAAAAGAGCGAACCTCTTTACTCTCTTTACTGAGTAAACATAAACTTTACTCATATAATTACACACAACAATAGTATTGATGCAAACACTTGTAAAATCTTCGTGTTAAGTGACTAATATAACCTTTGCCGACTAGCGAATGAGATAATCGTTATATTAAGATTATTCGTGTTACGATATCCTATTTAAAAGGTTTCTCTCTAAATTTCATAAAATTGTTTAACAAAGTGATAAAAATGTTTTAAATCTTTTTAAATACGAAGTAACTTCATTTATTTAAGTCTTACAATAAACAATTAGTGCTATAGTTTTGAGCTCCCCTGTATATTGTATAGTTTAAGTTTACTGATTAACATACATTTTTCATATTTGTTTTATTATTTATATGTAAGAACAAATATTTTATTAATTTCCGTCCCTATTACAACAATAACAACAGCACTTCGCTAAGGGATTCTCATTCACCTGTTGTTGTCGCTGTTGTTACTGTATTCTTTTATTAAATGTTTTTTTTTTATATTTTCTGTTTAATTTTACTTTTGTTTTATTTTATTTATTTACTTTCAAATACACATGACATACACACTGATTAATAATAATAATACAATAATAATGATAATAATAATATTGTTTCTTTTTCTGGTTTAATAATACATAATGATAATTATAATAATACAATAGAGTACAATACAATGCGATAATAATAATAATTTTGTAGTGACAATAATTATAATGTTTATATGACAATTTTTACTATTAACCACAATTTTATTTTTATTTTATTTGTTTTTATTTATTATTTATGGGTTTTGTTAAATTTAGCTTAATTTTATAGTATTATTATTTGTAATTTGTTTGGTTTTTTTGTCAATTTATTTTTTATTTTGTTTTTTTTTTAATTCTTGTTATTTCAATATATAGATTAGTATTATTTAATAATTTGTAAATATGTATAATATTCATTTATTTTTTTTTTTTTTTTGTTAAATTTTTAACTTATTATTTCATCAGTTATCAGTTAGTTCTATTGTTTTCATTCATTTGTGTTTGTGAGTGTGGGGAAAACTTAGAAAAACAAAAATAATCCATTTAATTGTATATTTTGTTAATTTAAAACAAATCGTGTTGTTGTTGTTGGGGTAGCGGAAGAGTCTGGGTGGGAGTGGTAAACCAAATGGGGTGGGGAGCTGGGGGACTTATGTGTTGAATTCTAAGATAAGATAATTTAACAATTGCAATTAGCATTGGGGGTGCCTTGAGGTTGATCAGTCAGTCTTTGGCCCTTTTGACCACCGCCCACTAGCGTTGGATCCGCATCTAAACTTTCGGACATTTTATCGCATATAATATCAACCAAACGCTCGAAGACAGCCTGGAAAAAGTAGAAATACAAAAGAAATATTAGAATATTAAAAAAAATTATAAAAATCAATATGGGTTGAAAGAATGACTGTCATAGCCAAAGTAAAGTGGTTCACAATATGTTGTTTAAAATACAATATTACTAATAATACTAAATAAACAAGGGTACATAATACGTTTTTTGAAATTAGGATACAAATATTTTTAATTTAACA